>CABHPH010131872.1:9010-36139 GCA_902168325.1 Peromyscus nudipes | reverse complement strand
GTGTGTGTGTGTGTGTGTGTGTGTGTGTGTGTGTGTGTGTGCAGCCTAATGGTCAGGCCCATTCCTGCTTCTCTCCCTCCTATCTGGAGCCCTCAAGCTATTAACTAGCTGGACACAGTGATGGAGGGTGAGCAGGGCAAGCCCTTGACCTTGGGAGTTCAAGGTCAGCTTGGGCAACAGAGCCTTGGTGTCTTAACAAGAACAAAAATAAAAGCCACAGAGGGTGGAGAAGGCCTGTAATCCCTTTGCTCCAAGGACTGGGACAGGAGGATTGCTGTGAATTCCATGGTAGCCTGGGCTGTACCGTGAGGATGTTTGTGGGGAGGGGCATAGACCTGTGTGCGGTGCAGAGTTATTTGGTGCCCAGGGATTCCGTCCTGCAAGGAGCTGTAGGGCATCAGTGCCTCCGGATCTGCCCATGACCATCCAGCAGAAGCGCTGGAGAACCGATGAGGGTGTTCCAGAATCCAGCTGCAGCCAGAAGGGCTAGTGGCCCTCCCCTAAATACTGCTTGGAAAGGTGTGGCCTGCCATTAGTCACTCTCTCGGAGGCAATGGTGCCCCGTGCCATTTGGCAAGCGCCCGCCCCAGGGGGCACACTCCCACTTGGGGAAACTTCACAGCAATGAGACAGCCAAGGCCACTGAGCATAGGCAGCCATAACAAGTTATACAGGAGCGCGCCTGGGAGGCAGGCGCATCTCTGGGAGTTCTAGGCCAGCCTGGTCTACACAGCCAGCCAAAGCTACATAGTGAGACCCGGTCTCAAACAAGAAATATCCCAAAACTTACAGTGGGTACATGCTGCAGTCCCAGCGCCAGGAGGGTGGAGATGAGCCCTGGCTCTGTCGAGGCTGTGTGGGGCTTCCTGAGGGCTTCCCTCAAAAACTAAGGGACTAAGCCTGTAGCTCAGCCGATAGAGCACATGCCCGACATGCATAAGGCCCTGGCTCCCATCACCAGCGCTGCATACCTGGGCATGGAGGGGCATCCCATCTGTCGGCCACGTGAGCTTGCCTAGTGATCAAGGGGAGGGAGTAAAAGCCCTCACTATTAGTGCCTGCTGACTCGGGTTCTTCCCACCCTGCACCCAGGGTCTCCTTCTGTACTTTCCTGGCCCACGAGTACCCAGATCTTGTACACAAAGTGATCATGATTAATGGTGGAGGCCCCACGGCGCTGGAGCCCAGCCTCTGCTCCATCTTCAACATGCCCACGTGCGTCCTGCACTGCCTGTCGCCCTGCCTGGCCTGGAGTTTCCTCAAGTGAGTGCCCTGCTCCTGGGATCCGGGAGGGCGGAGGAGTTCCTGATCTATAGGGGCTGACTTTGGGGATCTGTAGGGCTGGCTCTGGGCGTTGGTCCCCCCATGGTCGGGCTCCAAGGACGTCTTTGCACCCCCAGGGCCGGCTTTGCCCGCCAAGGGGCTAAAGAGAAGCAGTTGCTGAAGGAGGGTAACGCGTTCAATGTGTCCTCCTTCGTGCTACGGGCCATGATGAGCGGCCAGTACTGGCCTGAGGGCGACGAGGTCTACCATGCAGAACTGACGGTGCCGGTACTGCTGGTGCACGGCATGCACGACAAGTTCGTGCCGGTGGAGGAGGACCAACGCATGGCTGAGGTACAGGATCCAGGGGTGTGGTCTGGGCGTGGCTTAGGGCATGGGTGTGGTCCCAAGACTTGCATCCTGCTAGGACCTGGCTTTCCAAAATGGCATATCAGAGTGGGTGTAGACTTCCCAGATGGGTGTGGCTTTTTGACAGCTCTGGGTGGGCGAGTCTCTGGGTACAGGCCTAGACATAGTTATGGTTTGTGGCCTTTGGAAGGGTGTGGTTTTTATGGGTGTGGCCTCTAAACAGGTGTGTTTTTAGGTGGGGATGGATAATGGATGAGCGTGGTCCTGGGTGGGCATGGTTTTGGAGTGGGTGTGACCCCTATGTGGGTATGGTCACAGGAGGACCCTGCTTCTGGACTGAGCCTGAAGGAGAATGTAGACGGCAGGGCTGCTCCCAGCAGGCATTCACAGTGCTGCCCTCCTCACCCAGGGAGCGGGTCCCTAACTCCGGGAGGAGGTGGAGATAGAGATTGGAGTCCAGGATCTGGGATTCTTAGGACTGAAGCTGGTCAGGATGGAGGAGGGTCCTCACCAAGGGCAGATCTGGAGACTCTTGGAAACATCAAAAAGCATTTGTGGACAGGGGAGGAGGGTAGAGTTTCCTTGGCATCCCCGGGTGGGTGGGTGGGTGGGGTCCAAGGATGCTTTACAGCACCCTACAATGCAGGCGATGCCCCCACAGCTACGACCCAACCCCGAGCGTTAGCAGAGCTAAGGTTGAGAAGTCCTACCCGGGGCATACTGTAGGCGCTGAATGGGTGTTGACTGAGCAAATGAATACCTGGTGAGGCTCCAGCAGGGTGACACTTCAGGGTAGACAGCAGGAGGGACTTCTCTGTGTGCCTGCAGATCCTACTGCTGGCCTTTCTCAAGCTCATCGAGGAAGGCAGCCACATGGTGATGCTGGAGTGTCCCGAGACGGTCAACACGCTGCTGCACGAGTTCCTGCTGTGGGAGCCGGAGCCCGAAGCCGAACCAAAGCCCGAGCCACAGCCGCCGCAGCCAGAGCCGGCTCCAGGGGAGGAGAAGTGACCAGCGGCCTCAGGCCTCCTGGATCTTGAGTAGCTAAGGCTCCCTTAGACTGGGCATGGGCTGGATGGGTGGGGCCTCACGCCAGTGGGCGGGGCCTGGATAGACTCCGCCCCAGGGCGGGCCGGGCGCAGCCAGTGTTGGAGACTCAGTGCCCAGTGCAGTCACCGTGTCCTCTCCACGCGTGACCACAGGGCGTGACCTTGTACAGAGCCCCCTCCCTATCTCCCCAAGTCCTCGATGCTGCAGCGGGTGGGCTGCCACCCCCACTAGGTTTTCCCCTCCGCTGTGCTCCACTTTGCACCGGGAAGCCCCAAGGGGAGCTCTGGGGAGGGGCTCCCGTCCTGTCCGGGGAGACCCGCTGTACCACCCCCATTGCTTGGGACTGGAAGCTGGGCCCCCAAGAAAGGAGGGGCTGGAGCCACAAATCCCCGCACATGGCAACTTGTAACTCAATAAAAAAAGTGACAATCCAAAGTGGCCTACAACTCGTGATCCTGCGTCAGCATCTCGAGGGGTGAGATGATGCTCAAGCATTGTCTCTGGCCCAACCTGTCTCTATCTTTCTCTCTTGCCCCTCCACCCTCCTCCCTTCCTCCAAACTTGCTTTCCTGGGACAACCAGACCTGGTGAGACAGGTTTCTCTGAGTATACCTGGCTGTCCTAGAACTCTGTAGACCAGGCTGGCCTCAAACTCAGAGATCTCGCTGCCTCTGCCTCCCGAGTGCTGGGATTAATGGCGTGTGCCACCACTACCTGGTGAATGTTCTAGAGTACTTCCTGTTTCCCCACTTGTTTCCCTCCCACCACAGGGACCTCACTCCCCAGCAGCAGCATTTATCACAAAGTTCACCCTCCGCCAGAGAGGGATGCACTCAGTCATGAACACACATGTGCATCTACACACACACACACACACACACACACACACACACACACACACACCGCCCTCTAAAGCCGGAACTGGGGATGCTGTCATGCACCAGCCCCTGCTGGCTACTCGGCCCTGGATGTCCTCAAGCTGCAGCTCTCGCTTCCCTCAGCCAGGAAGAAAAGCAGATGCGCCCACCTTCAGAGCGACCTCAGGTGGAGAGCCCCCTGATACGTTTTAGTAGGGCCCTTGTGCTAGATGACCAGAATTTGTATCCCTGAACAGAGCAAACCTGAGCTCAGAGTGACTCCACCCAAAAAAGGATGTGACCCACTGGGGATGGTCCCTAAGTGCAGTTAAACAATGAGGCAGGAGAGGGGAGCCTGGGGAAACTCAGGCCGACTGGAAGGGAAGGCTGGGACAGGAAGGATCAGAGTCCCGTTGGGACAGAGGGGCAAATGAGAGGGAAAGGAACACTGTCCCCAGAGCCACTGGAACCCACATACCAAGATCTCTGTGATGAGCCATAAGGACACAAAGTATCCCAACCACTGAGCCACGCCCCCAGCCCCTCACTGGGGGATTCTAGGCAGGGCTCCACCCCTGAGCCACGCCCCCAGCCCCTCACTAGGGATTCTAGGTGGGGCTCCACCCTGAGCCACGCCCCCAGCCCCTCACTGGGGGATTCTAGGCAGGGGCTCCACCCCTGAGCCACGCCCCCAGCCCCTCACTGGGGATCCTAGGCAGGGGCTCCACCCCTGAGCCACGCCCCCAGCCCCTCATTGGGGATCCTAGGCAGGGGCTCCACCCCTGAGCCACGGCCCGAGCCCTCTTTTTTTTTTTTTTTCAGAAAAATTTTCCATTCATTTTACACACCAATGATCTCCCTCTTCCCTCCTCCCGCTCCCCTAGCGTCCCCCTCCCAACCCACCCCTCACTCTACCCCATAAGAAGGCAAGGCCTCCCATGAGGAGGCACATTCAGTAGAGGCAAGTCCAAGCTCCACCCCTGCCTCAAGGCTGCGTGAGGTGTCCCACCATAGGTAGTGGGCTCCAAAAAGCCGGCTCATGCATCAGGGATGGATTCTAATCCCACCGCCAGGGGGCCCCCCCAAGCAGAACAAGCTACACAGTTGTCTCGCCATGCAGAGGGCCCAGCCCAGTCCTATGCAGGCTCCACAGCTGTTGATCCAACTTTAATGAGTTCCCACTAGTGTGGTCGTCTCTGCATGTTTCCCCATCATGATCTTGATGCACTTGCTCATAGAATCTCCCTTCTCTCTCCCTGACTCCTGGAGCTCTGCCTGGTGTTTGGCTGTGGATCTCTGCATCTGCTTCCATCTGTCATTGGAGAAAAGTTCTGTGATGACAGTCAGGATATTCATTGATCTGATCACTGGGGTAAGCCAGTTCAGTTCAGGCACCATCTCCACTATTTCTAATAGTCCAAACTGGGGTCATCCCTGGGGATTCCTGGCAATTTCCCTAGCACCTGATTTGTCTCCCTTTATCATGGTATCTCTTTGTCTGCTCTCTCACTCCATCCATATTCTAGCTGGACCATCCCATTCCCTTATGTTCTCATCCCCCATCCCCTACCCTCCATTGCCCACCATTCATCCCCAGTTTACTCATGGGGATCTCATCTATTTCTGCTTCTCAGGGCAGTCCATATGTCCTTCCTAGGGTCCTCCTGGTTTCCTAGTTTCTCTGGAGCTGTGGATTGTAGTCTGGTTATCCTTTGCTTTACTTCTAGTATCCATTTATGAGTGGGTACACACCATGTTTGTCCTTCTGAGTCGGGGTGACCTCACTCAGGATGACACTCTGAGTTAAATTTCTCTGGGCTGGAACTGAATACTCTTCTTGGCTCAGTGTCCCCTGTGCTGGGATGACAGGTGTGTGCCACTATGCACTGCCAACAGGAGTTTTAAAGATAAAAATAATAAAGTTAATGTGATGCTAGAAATGGGATCCCCCCCCCACCCGCTTTGGTTTGGTCTTTGGTTTTTGAAGATAGGGTTTCTCTGTGTAGCTCTGGTTGTCCTGGAACTCACTCTGTAGACCAGGCTGGCCTTGAACTCACAGAGATCCCCCTGCCTCTGTCTTCTGAGTGCTGGGATTAAAGGTGTGCGCCACCACCGCCCGGTGAAATGGGAAATCTTAAGTGTGTTGTCCAAGAGATGAAGTGGGTATCAGAGAAAGAGAGAGAGAGAGAGAGAGAGAGAGAGAGAGAGAGAGAGAAAGGAGACTGCTCATGAGAGTCCCAGGGCCCTCGACCTACATGCCTGTAAGATGGGCAACCAGCTTTTGCTGTGGTTTTGTGTTCTGGGTCAGGTACTGGCCTGGCTATGGTTATGGGTTTGAATGAGGATATGGATGGGCACAGGATATGTAGATATGGTTTGTTATGGGTAGAGGTTGGGTAAGAATACTAATTTTGGAGGAGTGGGAGTGAGGGCATGGTGTGGTTTTTAGTGTGTGTGTTTGCTGTGGGTACAGAGATGGTATGGGTAGGGTTTGGTGTGGATGTGGTTTGAGGTGTAAGTACAGATCTTGGTATTAGTCTGATTTGGGGTATGGGAATGAGATTTGCTATAATTACAGGTTTGGATGTGGGTACTGGTTTGGTTCAGTGTTGTGTAGCAATATTTTTCTAGTTAAACATTTCCATTCTGGCCAGGCAGTGGTGGTGCACGCCTTTAATCCCAGCACTTGGGAGGCAAAGCCAGGAGGATCTCTGTGAGTTCGAGGCCAGCCTAGGCTACAGAGTGAGTTCCAGGAAAGGCACAAAGCTACACAGAGAAACCCTGTCTCGAAAAACCAAACCACAACCACAACAACAACAAAACAAAAACAAAAAACAAAACAAAAACAAAAACAAAACCCCAAAAAACAAAAACAAAAATTCCATTCTGGAGGGAGGCTGGTGAAGGCTAAGGGAATAAGCAACTCACAAATCTCGGGAAGTCCCTAAGGCTTACAGAATTCATACAATTGCTTCTTCCCCAAAGTTATATATTTAGCAAAGACTGTGTAGGGGGTGGCTCTTCAATCCATCAGGCTGCATGGGCCGCAGTGAGCTCCAGGGCTGCAGCTTTCATGAGCTGCCACCCACGGCACTGAGCTGCCTTCCAGTCATTTCTGCCCCTGTAACTAACCCATTGTCACCTGCACTCCTGGAGTAGGCCCTGTGGACTCAGGGGTTCTCTGCGTTTGACTCGGGTGGAATCATCACTTTGTTTTGTCCCTGGCTCCCTATCTGTGGTCAGATGATGTTCACACCTCTCCAAGAGAAGTCACAATTGGCACCCAAACGGGTGCCAACAGAAGGGCAAGATGAGTCCAGGAGGAGAAACTCCACAGAGCCTGAAGTGAGTGTTGAGACCTGCACCCGGGGCAGAGTATCTGCAGGCACTGAAAGACCCTAACCCTTCAGACTTACACCCCCCAAGCCCCAGGAGAATGAGGAACTAAAAAAGCTAGTTCCAAGGGCAACCTGACTCAGCCATTATTCAACCACCCCTGCCACAATGTAACAATGTAAAGAGATTTCTATTGAGAGATGTGCTCAACTGTGACTGGGATAATTGCAAGTGTTCCAGGAAGGTCCACTGTGACCCTTGTGTAAACTCCACTCCCGCCCTGATACCTCCCTTGAGGTTTCGGGAAGAATGTGTATGCGGACGTGACTGTACCCACCCTGTGATCAGGCCATGATCTTGAGAAATTAGCCTCTAGACATAAATCAATCGAAATGAAATTGTATGGGAATTTTAATCTTATCGCTTTTGTGGGTTTTTCCTTTAAAAAGTACCCATGTGATTGCAGTAAGTGCAACTCTTGCTCTTTGGAGCAGAGTAGCCCGACTGTACAGCCGCCACATCAATAAACCTCTTGCTGTTGCATCAGCTGGACTGGAGTCTGGGTTCTTGGGGTGCCCACCCAAGAAGGTAGTACCCTGGGTCTGGGGTCTATCAGGACAAATGGGTTACTCCATCCCAAATCATCAGTGTGTGTGTGTGTGTGTGTGTGTGTGTGTGTGTGCCCTTCAATGGGTGCTTGCAGGGATGGTTGTCTGTGCTTTACCCATGAAGCACTGCTCCTAGTAGGCAGCAGGTAACTGCTAGGTACCTTCCCCCCTGGGTGTGGCCGAGGGGGGACCCCTTAAGACCTGGAATGTGTACATGCTCGCTCTCTTGGCTATCTCATGGTCTTGGATGCTGGTGCTGTGGATAGGACAGAGTTCTCCAGAGAACCGCATTGGAACCCCACCCCTCCTGGATCCTGCAACCAACTCCCTTATGCTTATTGTGAGTTAACCCAGAGTAAATTCATTTTGACTGTCAGACGGACTCCATAGAACTGCCACTTTAGATGCTGTGTCCTCCAACAAAGACAGAGGTGTCTCAGAATGTGATGTCCCCAGAGGATATCCCTGGGGAGGCCTTCTTCTTTGTGGTCTGAGGTGTAGGACCTCCTGGGTGAGAGGTGTCTGCCATGTGACTTTGTGAAACAGCTGGGGATTAGGGGTTCATCACAGCCCTTGAGAGCAGCACAGATGGATGGAGGTGTTGGTTGACTGTGCCAGCAGCTGCGTGCCCACTGTTATAACTGCTGAGAGATGAGGTTTAAAACATGTCTGTCCCCTTCCTTCTCCTAAAGTCCCTTTCTTTACAAACCCAAGCCCTATTCTACCCGAGTTTGCCCCTGGAGAACCACTTGCATTTGCAGATGGCTTATCTACAGAGCACGGCAAGGGGTGACGGGCCAGAGGGATATAAACGCAGCCACACTGCAAAGTTACCCCACCATGGATGATGGCTTCCCCACATCTGCATAGATGGAGCCTCTTCCACTAGCCTTCCCAGCCTGCGTACTTCAAGCCCCTCCAAGATACTGAGGTCATGGGTGTAGAGAAGAGGCCAGCCAAAGAAACCCAACCTGGCCCTGAACCCAGAGCCAGTGAAAGAAACACTTTAGCCTTGAACCCAGAACCTAAGAAACATGCCCTGACTCTGAAACCAGAGCCAAAGAAGCACAATTTGGCCCTACAATCAGAGCCAGTGAAAAAAATATGCTCTGGCCCTGAAATTAGAGCCAAAAGGCTAAAAAGGGCCAGTGAAAGAAACACACTTTGGCCCTGAAACCAGAGCCAAAGCAGCCCCTGATATATATAGGATATAGAGATGATAGGATAAAAGGATAGATTAATGAATCTACTTTTAAAAAACAACAACTTGTTTAAAATGTTTTACATTGGTATAGATTTTAGTTTATGTTTAAAATGTTTTACATTGGTATAAATTTTAGTTTATTGATACAAACTTAAAGTTGATTTTGTTATACTGTGTGTATATTTCTACTTTTGTTTGAGGTATTATGTTTATGTAACTCATTTAAAATTGTAATGGATAATTAAGAAATAGATTAATAATTAGTCATCTATGATAATCATATTTGATATACATAGATATATTTCAGATAGATAGGTAATCTTCAAATACTTCAAAGACCTACAGAACATGGCATTTAAAATGTTTTAAAAATTTAGACGTTCTGGACAGTGAGACATGTCTGCTCCTGGCAGCACTGGATTTACTTCAGAGGAGGATGGGCATCGAAGACATTCCATATGGAGTTTATCTTCACCTTGGAAAAAATAGCCATTTGGGCAAGAAACTGTTCTTGCCTGGACTGCTTGATCGACTGGACATGCAGGACCCATAGAAAGGTGACCACTGAACTTTGCTTGACAAAATGGTCCTTCAGGTTCCTGCTTCACAGAGGAAACTGCCAGACATTCTACAGGACACTGAGAAAAGTGTCTGAGAGACTCTAGGCCTGTGAGCTGAAAACAGATGCCCCAACTTTACAAGAGAACTTTGAATGACTGTCCAGGTTGTCACCTGTCTCTGTCTATCCTGCAAGACTCCCGAAAGTTGCTTGCATCTTCTCCATTTCTCAGGTAGTATTATATCCTTCTGAGGTCTTTGATGTGGTTAAAGACTAGATAGTTGTAATTTCCTCAGTTATGATAAAAGATAAGTTAGATATAAAACCTTAAACTCATAAATATAAGATAGATAGGATATCTTCTTTAATATTGTAACTGTAATTCTTGCTCGATAATTGTTTTGTTATATGTAATTTTACTATGTTAAAGTTAAAACCTTCCTTTTTGAAAAAGAAAAAAAAAAGGGGAAGTGCTGTGGATATTGCTCTGCATCAATAAAGCACTGATTGGCCGGTAGCCAGACAGGAAGTATAGGCGGGACTAACAGAGAAGAGAGGAGAAGGAACAGGAAGGTGAAAGGGGAGACTGGCTGGAGCCGCAGCGAGGAGAAGGAAGAGGTAAAGTACTGGTAAGCCACGAGCCACGTGGCAAAGTAGAGATTAATAGAAATGGGCTAAATATAAGAGTAAGAGCTAGACAATGATAGGCCTGAGCTAATGGCCAAGCAGTTTAAATAATGTAAGCGTCTGTGTGTTCATTTTATGAATGGGTTCGGTCAGGGAACCAGGGACTGGCAGTACTTGGGAGCTGGAGACTGGCGGGACTTGGGAGCTGGAGAGAAGCACTCCAGCAACAAGCCCCTGACCAACTAAGCAGAAAACCAACCAATCCCTGAGCAGGAGAACCAACCAATCCCTGAACAGAAAATCTTCTCTCTGGAGAAATTCCACCCCTAAGATGCCCTATACAAGCCCCTCTGCCTGTTCAGTTGGCTGTGCTTTCCCACCCTGGCAGAGGCAGCCACTCACCTGGACTCCTTCCCAAATAAATCTCTTTCTCAAAAGAGTCTTTGATGAAGATCTTCATTCACTGGTGCAGAATAGAAGAACCTTGCTGAGATGTCCCTTAGGGGACTGAGCAGAAAAAACCTTGCCGATTGGGATGTTCCCTTGGGGGGGTGCTGAGCAAAGTGGAGCCAGAAGAGATTGCTCTATTTCTGCAGGGGTTTCCCCTTTAGCAGAATGAAGCAGAAGAGGCAACATCTCCAGCTGGAGAAGAAGCAGAGCTCTACTGGGGAGCCCCTTTAAGGAGGGGTGGAGCAAAGCTCAGCTATAAAGGCTTTCTCCTAGGAGAGGAGCAGGATTGCTATATCCCACGGGGAGACCATCCCCTACAGCACCCCAGCTTCAGGTATCACCTTACTTCCCGACAAGTCAGGATACCTCTCCCTCCAGGGCTGAGCTATCCTATTGTGGATCCAGCCTCCAGAGCTGTTCTATTGTGGCAAAAGGTACAGCCTGGCTTCCTGATAAGTCAGGATACATTTCCTTCCAAGGCTGAGCTGTCTTATTGCAGCTCTGCCCTTTAGAGCTGTTCTATTGTGGCTGTTGGTATAGCCTGGCTTCCTGATAAATCAGGATCCCTTTCCCTCCAGAGCTGTAACACTCACAATGTGTAATTAGGGCACAACAGTAAATGGCTTCCTTGGAGGGGCAGCTGGAATCTCAGGTGCTGGTCCCCTGACCCTCCTCCACCCCTCCTCCTCCTCTGAAGTAGACAGCGGGCTTGTGATGAGCTCTGGCAGCTGATGTGATGAAGAAGGATGCTTTTCTGCTCACTCACAAGATGTGCCACTGGGGCCAAGGGACTCACTTGTGTAAGGAGGGACCACAGCAGGAAAGAGAGCCATGGCCAGCAGCCTCCCTGTTAACTTCTGAGTTTGTGGGCAATGTGGGTAAAAGAGAGAATGGGGGGAGGCATCAGCTTTCTGTCTTAGGGCGGGAGGCCCAGAGGGGCAGAGAGCACAAGTAACATCCACTCCAAAGTGCCTTCTTTGGTCCAAGAGCATGGAACCCACAGGAAGAGTCAGAAGAAGAGGAAGAGTCAAGCAAAACAAAGGTCACAGAAGATGCCCCTGGGTTCCACCTTTAATTCAGAGAAAAGGAAAAGACACCCAATTTAGCAGGCAAACTTAATAACAGCCATAGAGGAAACATGGCAGGGGTGTTCTGCCTCTGAAGTGCCTGAGCTGGGAAGGACCTTTTAGTACCACATGAAATGACCTGCCTTGGCCAGGGCTACTGATGCTGTGGTCTATGGATGTAAGTGAGCTCAGTCTGAGTCTGGCTGAAGCAGAGAAAAATGAGTCATACAACTACCGGGTGATCCTTCAGACAAGGTGTCGCACCCACCTCGACCAGCAAGGAAGACGCAACACAGAGCTCTTCTTTCTGCGGTTTATTCAGGACCTTTTACAACGACGTCTCTCCCCGGGTAAGCCCCTCCCAGCCCTTAAATAGGCCTGGGCTACCAATCCCAGACAGCTACGTGGGCGCTGTCCATTGGTCCACGCGTGCACAAGCCACATACCATTCCAGCCATGCCCAAATGAGGAGTTGTTTTCACAGAGAGCACTCGCCGTCGGGAGGGTGGAGGGCGGAAGCCAGTGTCAATTTCAGGGTGCGGCTCCACGCAGCTCTCTACAGTTCCCCCTTTTTGTTTTGCAAAGCACCAGGCAAGAGTAGTGGTCCGATCTCTGTTACAATAGAACTTGTACTAATGTTTATCCAGGTGTCATCCACCCAGAGAACACTAGACCCATTCGATACCCCTTTTCACAGAGGTGGGAGCTAGGGTACCAACCCACACGCAATCAGACTTGCTCTTCTTGAGGACAGTATACCTTGGCCTCAAGTGCAGTGCGCATGCCTCGCATCCTGTGCTCAATAGTCCTTTAAGGTGGCCAACCAGGCCTGGGGAGACTGTCCTGCCTCAAGGGCTGCAAAGGCCTGGGTAATCATGGCTGCATTGCGACGCTGTAAGACTCGGATACGACAAATGCACCACAAGCATACTAGGGAGGCAAGCACCAGTAAGCCTGCTAGGGCTCCTAATCCCGCCCACTCTTTCAGATGATTCATGGCGTATCAGTAGGGGTCTTGGGAATACCGACAGTATCCCCCATCTCAATTCCATCTTTCCTTGCTGACATATCAGGAGCATCATCAGGGCCATCACCAGTATCCTCTTTATCATTGGCAGCAGCATCTTTCTCACCCTGGACCTTTCTGGTTAGTCTCTCCGGTACCCACACTGGGTCTTGCTGGTCCTGAGGAAAAACACAAACAGAACCTCGTGCCCATGTCAGCACGGGATCTGGTCCATGCCAGATGCCTGTTAACACGTCCTTCCACCGTACCATGCCCTTGTTGGGGCTTTGCGGATCTTGATGTCTATCCGCAGCAGATTGATTATGAATGTCCAAATTTAAAAAATTGATAGTGAATAAGGCAAGGGATATTCTTTCTTTTGGGGTACGGCCGTGGCCTATTCCCCCTTTTTGTTTTTGCAAGATTTCTTTTAACGTGCAATGGGCACGTTCCACTATCCCTTGACCTTGTGGATTGTAAGGCAGGCCATGTACAAGTTGTACATCCATTTGTTGGCAAAAGGCAGCAAACTTTTTACCTGCATAGGCAGGTCCATTATCTGTTTTAAGTTGCCTTGGTTTTCCCCAGGCTACCCATGCTTCGAGGCAATGGGCAATGACATTAAATGCCTTTTCTCCCATCAATGGTGAGGCATGAGTTATCCCAGAACAGGTATCAACGGACACATGAATGTATTTGACACGGCCAAATTCTGGAATATGAGTAACATCCATTTGCCATATTCTTAGTGGAAGCAAGCCTCGAGGATTAACTCCTAAACCAGGAGGATGATGATAGATAACACACTGAGGACAATCTAAAACAACCTTTCGTGCTTCTGCTCGGGAGATGGAAAATTTCTGTTGTAAGGCCCTTGCGTTGATATGAAATGTTTTATAGAAATCATATGCTCTTTGTATAGCAGAGACAAGAAACATCCACTCTTGTCGGGTGCACTGATCTACCACTTTATTGCCTTCTGACAAGGGTCCAGGCAATCCAGTGTGCGCCCGTATATGCTGGGCAAAGAATGGGGATGTTCGTTGCCAAATTAATTGTTGCAATTGTAAAAATAAAGACCCAACTGAGCTGGAGGCCTTTATAGGCCCAGCACATTCTAGGCATTTTAAGGCATTCACCACATAGCAAGAGTCAGAAACTAAATTAAAAGGAAAAAGACAGGCCTTAAAAACCTCCAGCACTATAAGCAATTCCACTTTCTGTGGTGCTCCTGGCAAGAACTGATGTTTTACTGGGTTTTGAGAGTCTATCATATAAGCACCACATCCTGTTTTTGATCCATCTGTAAATATTGCACTAACTCCTATCAAAGGCTTCATAGAGGTTATCTTAGGAAAGACCACTGGATGTTCTTTGAAAAAACCTATTAATGGGTGTTTAGGGTAATGGCAATCTATTTGCCCTGCAAAGGTGCAGCGCAATATTGCCCAGTCATCTATGGCAGCACACAATACTTGGACTTGACTAGAATCATAAGGAACAATCAATGTTTTGGGAGATGTTCCAAAATGTGATAATCATTGTTGAATACCTTGCTGTGCAAGTAACGCCACAGCGGTAGGATAATATTCAACAGACTCCGCAGGCGAAATTTTTGTATAGACCCATAGCAAGGGTCCTTTCTGCCATAAAAGCCCAGTAGGTTGCGAAAAGGTAGGTAAAATGCATAAGGTAATGTCATTTTCATTTTGCACTCTTTGAAGGACAGCCTCCTGTAACCTATCCTCTAATTTCCTCAAAACTTCCCGAGCTTCATTGGTCAATTGCCTGGGTGACTGTAAGGCTGTGTCCCCAACCAAGATATCATATAATGGTTTTAATTCATAATTGGTCATCTTCAAGCTTCCTCTAATCCAATTTATATCTCCTAATAACTTTTGGAAATCATTTAAAGTGCAAAGATGGTCCTTCCTTAATTCTACCTTCTGAGGCAGAACATGATGATTAGTTATCTTGGAGCCTAAATAATTAACAACCTTACTTTGCTGTACCTTTTCGGGGGCAATACAAAAGCCTTTTCCCTTCAAGCAATCAATGAGTGAACAATATGCCTCTTGTAAAATGCTCTCCTCTCTAGCTGCTAGAAGTATGTCATCCATGTAATGGAGGCATCTTAGACTCGGAAAACTTGCTCTCAAGGGTGCCAGTGCTGCTGCTACAAACAGCTGACACATAGTAGGACTATTAGCCATGCCTTGTGGTAAAACGACCCATTGGTATCTTTCATCAGGCTCCTCATGATTAATAGATGGTAAAGTAAAGGCAAATCTTTCACTGTCACTGCTATGCAATGGAATGGAAAAGAAACAATCCTTAATGTCCACTACTATAATCGGCCAATTCTCAGGCAGGGCTGACAGCAACGGAAGACCTCGCTGTACAGGTCCCATAATTCTCATCTGCTCATTCACGGCTCTGAGATCATGTAATAGTCTCCCCTTTCCTGATTTCTTCCTAATCACAAATATGGGGGTATTCCAGGGGGAAAAGGAAGGCTTAATATGTCCTTCTTCCAGCTGTTCTCTCACTAATTGTTTTGCAGCTTGGAACTTTTCGGAGGAGAGTGGCCACTGAGGAACCCACACCGGTTCCTCCGTTTTCCAGGATATAGGAATACCTTCCTCAGTGGCCCCTAGGAAAAACCCAATCCTTGTCTAGGCTTCCTTAAGACAGTTTGTATTGGTTCTTTCCTGCCTTGTAAGAATTTCCCTAGGCCTAAGGCAGGATGACATCCCATATTTTTCATGATGGTTTGGGATTCTTTGGAGTATTCATTACTCAATTTAAAGCCCATAGAGCTCAGGAGGTCCCTTCCCCAAAGTGATACTGGAAGCTCAAGGACATAGGGCTGCATAACGCCCGAATGACCTTCCTCATCATGCCAATTCAGCATACTTGCACTAATATTAGGAGCGCTGGCGTACCCCAGTCCTTGCAATGTTTGTGAGGAGGCCTGTACCAGCCAGCCTCGAGGCCAGTCTTTGCTAGCAATGATACTGCGATCTGCACCAGTATCCAAAAGTCCCATAAATTTTATGCCATTAATAGTTAGCTGTAATGTAGGCCTTTGATCTAATTCCAATGATAAAAATGTCAAATCCGTTCCTGATGATCCAAAACCTTTATCTCCTCTCTCCTTCTCATGAGCTGGGTGTAATTCATGCAGACTAGGTAATAGGAGAAGTTGTGCAATCCTATCTCCTGGGGAAATGGCTGTAATTCCTTTTGGTGACTCAACCATGATCTTAACCACACCTGTATAATCAGAGTCAATAACTCCAGGATGGACTCGTAAGCCCCTTAGAGTTGTAGAAGATCTTCCTATCAGTAGTCCTACCGTCCCTGGACTGAGGGGACCTTTAAAATATGACTCTACTACTTGCACCCCCATCTGGGGAGTTAATACAAGTCTGGTGGTGGCACAGAGGTCCAATCCTGCTGAACCTGCAGTGGCTTGCCGCGGTGCTTGGGGTGTCTGAGGGTCGGCCACCGTTCTTGGTTCCCTTCCTGTTTCTGATCCTCCATTGCCCCATATATTTGTGGGCCCTGAGGCCGGGGGCCCCGTTGTCCATTTTTTGAAAAGGCAGCATTCCCAATAAGCTGTCCATTGATGTCTCTAACTGATCTGCATTCATTTGCCCAGTGTTTCCCCTTTTTGCACTTGGGACATAATCCAGGGATAGGGCGTAGGCTATTTTCTGAACCTTGGCGGCTTCCTCCTTGGGGGCAATTACGTTTCATATGCCCTGTCTTGTCACACCAGAAGCAAGCTCCACTTCCCCCAGTTTTCTTCTGGCTCATTTGCAAAACTGCCGCTGCCAGCCCAGCATTAGTTAAAGGTCCTCCAACTCTCTACAGACTTTCATCCAGACCTCTAACCCTTTCATTTTATAGGGTGTGATGGCTGTCCTGCATTCTTTTGTGCATTGTTCATAAACTAGCTGCTTAATAAGGGGCATAGCGGCATCAGGATCCCCAAAAATCTTTCCAGCTGCACCTACCAGACGAGCTACAGAGTCCGAGAATGGCTCCATGGGTCCCTGAATAATCTTTGTAAGGTTGCCGCTAACTTCTCCTCTATTGGGCAGTGCCTTCCATGCCCTAGTAGCTATGTTATTGATTTGGTCATAAACCTGAACTGGATAACCATTCTGTTGATTAGCAAATCTGCCCTGTCCTAGCAGCATATCCAAGTCCCAAGCGGCTTGACCCCCACCCGCAGCTCTATTTGCTGCTGCCTGTTCACTGGCAAATTCTATCAAAAAGGCTTTCCAGTCCAAATATTGCCCAGAGCTAAGGCAAGCCTGTGCAAGATTCATCCAGTCTGATGGTGTCATAGCAAACCTATGCAAAGCTTCTACCTGGGCCACTGTAAATGAGGCTGTTATGCCATATGTTCGGACCGATTCTGCCAAAGACTTGATGATTTTGAAGTCTAAAGGCTCATGATACCTTTGATCTTGAGCATTCTGAAACACCGGAAATGCCACCTGCATCTCTGTTCTAACTTCCCTCCAGACATTGGGGTTAAAATATGCTCCTGCTTCTGGTGTTATCACCCCAGGATATGGTGGGGGAGCAGAGGGTATAACATACTCATGATTTCTCTTTTGTTCCTGCTTATGCCTTTCCCTGTCTTTTCTTTTCTTTCTAATCTTCACCCTCTGTAATGACTCACATAATGATTCCACATCCTCATCATCTAGGATGGAATCCGAGAGATCAGAAGTACTTGCATCCTCCAGCTCAGAGAGGCTAGAATATAAGCTTGTAGAAGCATTCTCTACAGACCCCGATCTCTCCGACATGGCCTTTTCTGACCTTTCTTCCTGCAGTACCTCAAGTGCAGCCTGGCCATTCTCAACTGCTTCACTACACCTTTGATCTTCCAAACAGCCTCTTATCAATTTCCACACTGGTCTAACTCCATGTCTAAGTGTGCCCTGCTCTGCGGCAAAGTCCAGGTCTCGTCCCAGTTTCTCCCAGGAGGACACCGTAAGACTACCGGAAACCGCGAACCAAGGGGCAATGACATCACATTCAGTTAAGAATCTTTCTATGGTGCTTTTCTTGATTTTCAGCTTCTTTGACAGAAGCAGCTCATTTAGAGCCAGAAAAATTGGGTGCAAGGAGGAAGCGCCCATCCTTGTATAACCTTTTCTTTCTATCCTAAGAGGCTTCTCAGAGCCTTTGCCGGACAGCCCCAGCCTTTTAGTTTCACTTTTGCTCCGCGCATCCGCGGAGCTCCGGAGTTCAGCACACTGGTCAGCGGCTTTCTCCTGCTCCTTCACTATCTATAGACAGGAGCGACTATTTTCTTGTCCCGCTTCACCGTGGATCCCACCTTACCTGGGACTTACTGGTACCACCCTGACCACAGAAAGTTCTGAGCTCCATGGAGAGACGGAGGGTCCTTGTACGGGCCACCACTTGTCGCACTCACCTCGACCAGCAAGGAAGACGCAACACAGAGCTCTTCTTTCTGCGGTTTATTCAGGACCTTTTACAACGACGTCTCTCCCCGGGTAAGCCCCTCCCAGCCCTTAAATAGGCCTGGGCTACCAATCCCAGACAGCTACATGGGCGCTGTCCATTGGTCCACGCGTGCACAAGCCACATACCATTCCAGCCATGCCCAAATGAGGAGTTGTTTTCACAGAGAGCACTCGCCGTCGGGAAGGCGGAGGGCGGAAGCCAGTGTCAATTTCAGGGTGCGGCTCCACGCAGCTCTCTACAACAAGGGATGCCTGAGTTGAGTGGAATGAAAATGAGATGAGGGAAGGGCAAAGCAGACAAGTGAGGTGAGATTTCTGTAGGGCCAGAGTTCCCAGGGAGAAATGAACAGAAATGTCAGCAGGTACAATAGTGGCATAACACTTATGGGTGTAACCAACCATGCTAAGGCACTTTTTGAAAGCTTAAAACCTGGCCAAAAGTTCACCAGAAAAATAAATGAGAGGTAGTCCTGATAAAAAGATTAAGGCTGACCTGGGGTGAGCAGACATTCCCTGGAGTATGTGGTACCCATTCCTCCTTTATAAGAAGTATACTGAGCCAGGCAGTGGTGGTGCACACCTTCAATCTCAGCACTTAGGAGGCAGAGTCAGGTGGATTTCTGTGAGTTCTCAGCAAGCCAGAGAGCAAATTCCAAGACAAGCTCCAAAGCTACACAAAGAAACCCTGTATCAAAAAAACAAAAAACAAAAAACAAACAAAAAAGTATACTGAGGTGGAGATAAGCAGCCAGGTGTGGGTGATAGAAATGCAAAGACCACACTCCTGGCTCATGATCTGTCAAAACTGGGGATCCAGCTTCAACAAAACAGGCCAAAAAAAAAAAAAAGCATCAAACAGCTTCAGCTGGGCCAGGCATCGTGATCAGCCCTTATGAAGCTATCTGGGGTGGGGAGAAGTGTGATGTTCTTGTGGGGCTGCATGGCTCCTGGACAATGCCTGAGGCTGCAGCTGGGTAAGATGGGGCAGTGCCTCCTGTCCATGTCACTGCACTCACTGTTGCTCCTTTGATGAAAAAAAATTGAGGGGCTGGAGAGATGGCTTAGAGGTTAAGAGCACCGACTGTTCTTCCAGAGGTCCTGAGTTCAATTCCCAGCACCCACATGGTGGCTCACAACCATCTGTAATGAGATCTGGCACCCTCTTCTGTATACATAATAAATAAATAAATCTTTAAAAAAAAAGAAAAAAATTGATAAAAAGTGATGAGATCTGTCAGTGAATGTCTGGACCTTCATAATCCTTCCTGTTAGTGTCTCCTTCGCTGCTCAGGACTCGCTGGCACTTACTGGGAATGGATGACTGTGGGATCTTAGAGCTCCAGTCACAGTGGAGTCACACACGAACCCCATGGAGCTTGAGTAGGCTCCTGGTTGCAGCTTCTCAAATCACGACCTCAGCCAAGGCTTCACCGAAGTCACCACATAGTCTCTTCTCAAAGGAGAATGAGGGAGGCCTCTTGGTTTCTTGAGCCACAAAGAGGACAGCTGTGGCTGAGGTTAAGACTACTTGTCTCTTGAAGAAGAGAAAAGCTGAAGTTGCCTCTTACTTAACTCATGCCTGAGCCCATCTGAAAATACCTAACAAAATCTTCAGCTCTTAGCTTGGTGGTGGTGCACACCTTTTATCCCAGCACTCAGGAGGCAGAGGCAGGCAGATCTTTGAGTTGGAAGCCAGCCTTGTCTACAGAGGGAGTTTCAGGACAGCCAGCGCTACACAGAGAAACCCCATCTCAATATTTTCAGCACTGATGTCAAGGATTTTGGTTTGGCCTGAGTTGAGGATCCTAAAAGTCTAGGGGGTCCCTAGGCTTCAGGGGTGACACATGGGCTGTGTCCCATTTTCTTCCTGCTGACAGTTATAGAGAGTACCAGGGAAGCAGCTTGTGAGAGTTGTTACCCAGGTCAAGGACTGCTTACTTGTGACAAGGTTGACTCAGTCACTCAGGTCCTGTAAATATGCCTGCAAAGCCACTGGTTTACCAAGTTGAACTTTGGTGGGATGTCAAATTTGGTCTGTCATTGGTTACCTATTTGGATGGCATAGACACAGGTGGTGTAAGTGAACAGATATTGGCTGTGGACACAGGTGTTTGAGATGGATACAGTTATTGAGTATGGGTACAGGTACATGTTCATGCCCCTGAAGAAAAGGTGCCACCAAATACAGGTATGAGACTTGGTACCAGCAAAAACCTTAAGTATAAGTGATGTGGTATGGGTAACGGTGTGAGTATGGATAAGGGTACAGGTGCAGGATTTGGTACAGTGCCAGGACTGACTGGAACTTACTGGGAATGGGTGATGGTGGGTCCTTAGAGGTCCCACTCACTCTCTGTAAAAAGATTTTGTCACATGATGCCAAGCCTTGAGTGTCTTACTCTGTTTGCATAAGCAGCTGTAAGAACAGTGAAGGGCAGCAGTTTCCCCACATTGTTGCCCAGCTCCATGGTGCAGATTGATGGTAAAAGTCTCCTCTTCTCGGTAGTCTTCATTGCTTATGTGACTTTGAAGAAGGAGGAGCCTCATGAGTGCTGTGAGCTTCAGGGACTTCCTGAGACTTGTGAATTGTTGTCTTCCCAAGTCTTAGGCAGACTTCCTCCAGGGTGGACAAATGGGTACTGGTATGAGTTTGGGTACAGTAGTGGGTATAGATACAGGCATTGAGTACAAGTAGAGATATTGGGTAAGAGTAGAAATATGGGTATGGGTACAGGTGGCGGGAATGGGTAGGGTTGGTGGGTATGGGTACAGATATTGGGTATACTTACAGATAATGTGCATAGATACAGAAATTGTGTACAGGTACAGATATGGGAAAGAGGTACAGGTACTGTGTATGGGTAGAGGTGATGGATATAAGTAGAGGTATTAAGCAAAGGTACTGAGTTGGGGATAGGTAAAGGAAGTAGGCATGCATAGAGGAAATGTATACGGGTATAGTTATTGTGTAAGGGTACAGGCTGTAGCAATTGCTACACTTGGTGGGTAGGGATACAGGCACTGCAAATGGGTGTCCAGGTATGGATACAGTTGGTGGGTATGCATACAGACATTGGGTGTAGTTTCTGGCTTAGAGTAAGGGTACAGAAGATGGGGTATGGGTAAAAGTGGTGTAAGTGAATAGATATTGGCTGTGGACCCAGGAGTTTGAAATGGGTACAGTTATTGAGTGCAAGTACAGGTATTAGGTGTGGGTACAGGTGGGGCATGGAAACAGGTATTGTGTATGGGTACAGGTGTAGGGCATTGCTACAGGTATTGAGTATGTGTACAGTTGGTGGGAATGGATACAGGTGGTGGAAAACTGTAGTGGTTTTGGTATGGGCACAGGTAGTAAGCACAGATTAGGAACTGTATATGGTTACAGTATTGGGAAGAAGTACAGGTATTGCATATGCATAGAGGTGGTTGGTATGGGTGGTGGCATTATGTACGGGTAGAGGTAGTTGGTATGGTTATCATTATTGGTTACAGGTATAGTTGGTAGGTGTGGGCACAGATGGGGACATGGGTGCAGGTATTGTGTATGGGTTTTATTTGGAATGGGTACAGTTATTGGACATGATTATAAGAGGTGGTTATTGTAGGGAAAAAGGGCTGGCTAAAGAAACTCAGTGAGATCAGAGCCATCTCTGTCCCTGGCTAACTGACCTGTGAAACCAACCAATCACAGAGCAGGAAAGTACCACTCTGGCCTTGGAACCCAGAACCAGGGAAAGAAACACAGCCTGGATTTGGGACCTTTCTTTAAAGGAACACTTTATCCCCAAACCCAGAACTGAAGAAACATACCAGTACCAAAGAAACACTTTTGGTCCCTAGAATCATAGTCAGTGTAAGAAATATGCCCTGGCCTTAGAATTAGTGTCAAAAAGCCAAGAAAGGCCAGTGAAAGAAACACAGTTTGGCTCAGATCAGGGCCATCTCTGCTCCTAGCCTACAAAACTGACCAATCCCTGGTTGACTCCATCTCCTAGAGATCCTATATAAACCAGCCTGCCTGGTCAGTTGTGGGCTGTTCTCTCCACCCAGGTAGAGGCAGCCACTTTCCTGGACTCCTCCTTCCCAAATAAATCTCTTTCTCAAAAGAATTGTGGGTTTGAAGATCTTCATTCACTGGTGCAGAGAAGAACCTTGCTGAGAAGTCCCATAGTGGACAGAGCAAGGGAGAGCTGAACAGAAGATCCTTGCTGAGACGTCCCTCAGTGGACAGAGCAAGGGGGAACTGAAAAACTAACACTTTTCTCCAGAGCCAGAGGAGATTGCTACATTTCTGCAGGCGTTTCTCCTTTTGCAGAGTAAAGCAAAAGAAGCAACATTTTAGGTCAGAGAAGAAGCAGAGCTCTGCTAGGAAGCACCCTTAAATGGGGGCTGAGCAAAGCTCAGCTGCAGTGGCTCTCCAGGAGAGGAGCAGCATTGCTATATCCTGCGGGGAGACCATCCTCCATTGCACCAGGTATTGCCTGACTCCCAAACAGTCAGGATACCCTTCCCTGCTGAGCTGTCCTAGCAGCTCCAGGCCTGACTCTCCCGAGCAGTCAGAATACCTTCCCTTCCAGGGCTGAGCTGTCTCATCGCAGCTCCAGGCATCAGAGTTGTCTTAGCAGCTCAAGGTGTTGTTGCTTGATTTCCCAAGTAGTCAAGATACCTTTCCCCCAGAGTTGCAAAACTCACAGTTATGTGTACAGGTGGTGTGTGTGTGTACAAGTGTTAGGTATGTGTACAGGTGTTGGGTATGGGTACAGGGGTGTGTATGGGTACAGGTGTTATGTATGGGAACAGGTGGTGGGTATGGGTACTGGTAGAGATCCTAATGGTGACAAGTATTGGGTATAGATATAGGTGGAGGAAGTGGGTACAGATATGGGTATGAGTATATTTGGTGTGTATGAGTACAGTTCATGGATATTGGTACAGGTACTGGCTATGGCTAGCAGTGGTTAGAGTGAGCACAGGTGCTGGGTATGGCTACAAGTGGTTGGAAGAGGAGATTTTGATAATGGGCAAAGGTGGTGGAAATAGGTACAAGTATTGAGTAGGGATTCATGTATAGGATGTTTTAAAGGTGGAGGGTATGTGTAAAGGTAATGGATATGTGTACAAAATTGCATACGGAAACAATAGTTATGGGTATAGGTTATGGAAATGTGTGCATGTATTTGGTTGCAGTTGGTGTGTATGGTAACAGGTGGGGGCATGGGTAAATATGTTGAAAATGGGTAAAGGTAGTGGCATGGGTACAGGTAGTGGTATGGATAAAGGTACTAGATATGGGTATATGTAGTGTGTATGGGTACATGTACCAGGCCTTTTCGTTTTGGGCCACCAACCAGCTCCCAAATCATGATACAGAGACTTCTTATTAGTTATAAATGCTCGGTCTAGCTTAGCTCTTTTCTGGCTAGCTCTTTTAACTTAAATTACCCTGTTTTTCTTTATCTACCTTTTGCCTTGGGGCTTTTTACCTTTTTTTCTTCTTTCTGTATTTCTTACTTTCACTAAAATTGTCTCTACCTGGCAGGCCTGCCTATCCCTCTTCTGTCTAGCTATTGGCCGTTCAGCTTTTTATTAGATTAATCAGGTGCCTTAGTCAGGCAAGGTGAAACAGATGCAACACATCTTTACATAATTAAATACACACCCTTACACCATTAAACAAATGTGCCATAAACAAAAGTAATACACCTTTACGCAGTTAAAGCAATATTCTGCAGCTTAAACAAATGTTGCATATCTTGCCCAGTTAAAATAATATTCCACAACAGGTACAGGTGTTGGGGAGATGCATACAGCTATGTAAGGATTACAGTTGGTGGAAATATGTACAGGTGTTAAGTACAGTTGCAGGTGGAGGAAATGAGTAAAGGGTGTGGTATGGGATGTGTACAGACACTGTGTGTGAGGACATGTTGTGGGTATGGTTACAGGTAATGAAAACAGGTACAGGAAGCAGGGGTTGGTACAAGTATTGGCTAGTGGTATAGGTGGCATGAATAGTTATAAATTGTGGAAACTGTCTCAGGTTTTGGGTATATATACAGGATTGGATATGGGTCCAGGTGATGGAAACAGGTACAGGTGGTGAGAATGGTTACAGGTTGTGGAAATTGCTACAGGTTTTGGGTATGTGTACAGGAACTGAGCATGGGTACATGTGGAGTGTGTGTATGCATGCATTGTTATGGGTACAGGTTGTGTAAATGTGTACAGGTATTAGTTGTGTACATATGGTAGGAATGGGTACAGGTATTATATAGGAGTACAGTTTAAAATAACAAGTACAGGTATTCGGTAAGGGTAATTGTTTATGGGTATGTGGAGGTTATGGGGACATATATTAGGTATGGGTATTGGGAATTGGTACAGAAGTTGGGTATGTGTACAGGTGGTATAAATGGGTGTAGAGGTGTTGGTCAGGGGAATAGGTATTGGGTATGGGTGTGTGTCTTAGTTAGGGTTTCTATTGCTTTGAAAAGACACCATGACCATGGCAAACCTTATAAATGAAAACATTTAATTGGGGTGGCTTACATTTCAGAGGTTTAGTCCATTATCATCATGCTGGGAAGCAAGGCAGCATGCAGGCAGACATGGTGCTGGAGAAGGAGCTGAGAGTTCTTACATCTTGACTCATAGGCAACGGAAAGTGTTTTGAGACACTGGGTGTGGCTTGAGCATATATGAGACCTCAAAGCCTACCTCCACATGAACACATTTCCTCCAACAAGTCCACACCTCCTAATAGTGCCACTCCCTTTGGGGGCCATTTTCTTTCAAACCACCACATTCTACTCCTTGGTCCCCATAAGCTTTTAACAATATCATAATGCAAAAATGCATTTAGTCCAAGCTCAAAAGTCCCCATAGTCTATCACAGTATCAACATTTAAAAGTCTAAAGTCCAAAGTCTCTTCTGAGATTTGTGCAATCTCTTAACTGTAATCCCTTATAAAATCAAAATAAAAAAACAGATCACATATTTTCAACATACAATGGCACAGGATATACGCTACCATTCAAAAACACAGGGAAGGGAGTATAGTGAGGAAATACTGGATGAAAGCAAGACCAAAAAACGAGCTGGGCAAACTCTGCATCTCCATGTCTGATATCAAACCTCCAGTTACTTTCAGCCTTGTTGACTATGACACACTTCTTTCTCTTGGACTGGTTCCACTCACTGTTAGCCGCTCTCCTCAGAAGGTATCCCTCAACTCTGGCATCTCTAACATCTTGGGTTCTCTAATCAATTCAGGCTGCAACTTCACAGCTTCACACAATGGCCTCTTTACTAGGTCTCCATTTGGGGGACACCCCTGACACATGCCCAGACTCAGTGACTGTCCTTAGGTGCAGAGGCAATTTTTTTTTTGTTTTTTTCGAGACAGGGTTTCTCTGTGTAGCTTTGCGCCTTTCCTGGAACTCACTTTATAGACCAGGCTGGCCTCGAACTCACAGAGATCCGCCTGGCTCTGCCTCCGGAGTGCTGGGATTAAAGGCGTGCGCCACCAACGCCCGGTGCAAGGCAATTTTTATAACCCATTTCTTCTACCCATAACTCTAAAGCCAGAACCGTGTGGCCAAAGCTGCCAAGTTCTGCTGCTTACTGGGGCTGGAACATGGCCCCCTCATTCAATTACACATCTTCAGCCACTTGCTCTTTTTGTTGATTTCCTTCATTGCCTAAGCTTGGCTGTCCTGAAACTTGCTCTGTAGACCAGGCTAGTCTCAAACTCAGAGATCCTTCAGCCCCTGCCTTCTGAGTACTAGGATTAAAGGTGTGCCCCACCATACCTGGCTGTAAGCTTTTCTTTAATTCCTTTTCACAAGTTGGATACTTAGCTGGGTGGGATCTTGCTCTGAGGTCACCACTCCCTTTATTCCATTTCTTAATCTGTTTATCTCCTTGAACACAGGGCTTAATTCCACTCTACTTCCTGGTGTCCCTTTTCTCAATCTGTACATTTTGTATTTTTATTTGCTCAGCTTGCTCTTTTTCATTATAAATCTTCATCAGAGTTTACACTAATTACCACACAACAGAGCCTATAATAGGCTGTTTTTAATACAATTTATTTATTTTTATTTTATGTGCACTGGTGTTTTGCCTGTTTGTATGTCTGTGTGAAGATGCTGGATCCCTTGGAATTGTAGTTACAGACAGTTGTGAGCTGCCATGTAGGTGCTGGGAATTGAACTTGGGTCCTCTGGAAGAGCAGCCGGTGCTCTTCTCTGCTGAGCCATCTTGCCAGCCCTACTAGGCTGTTTTGAGATTTCCTCTGCCAATGGAATTAATTGAAAACTCTTCACATTAGCTTCAGGCAGACTTTTCATACTGATAGACCCCAGACCCAGGGTACTATCTTCTCGAGTGGGTGCCCCAAGAGCCCAGACTCCAGTTCAGTTGATGCAATAGCAAGAGGTGTTTATTGGCGGCTGTACAGTCGGGCAGACTCTGCTACAAAGAGTAAGAGTCGCATCGTACTACAGTCACATAGGCACTTTTAAAGGAAAAACCCACAAAAGTCACAAGATTACAATTCCCATACAATCACAGAGTGATCACAGAGTGGGTACAGTGGGTACAGTTGCATCAACCTCAAGGGGGGTTTCGGGGGGGATTGGAACTTACACAAAGGTCATAGTGGTCCTTCCTGGAACATTTGCAGACTATCCCAGTCACGGTTGAGCACATCTCTTAACAGAAATCTCTTTACATTGTTATATTGTTGCAGTGTGGTCAGCTTGCCCTGGGAACTAGATTTTTAGTTTCTCATTTCCTGAGGCTTGGGGGTGTAAGCCTGAAGGGTTAGGGTCTTTCAATACAAGGGCAAAAGGCAGACACTTCCTTCACCAAAATATCACAAAACTGATGTCTAGGCCACATGCTAACACTCTCCTCTGAAACCTCTTGAGCCAGGCCCCTACAGTTCACATCATGATCAGCACCACTGCCTTCCATGCTCCTATATTAAGTATTGCCCATTAAGCATCACTGAAATTATTCCATTGCTTTCCTAACCCAAATTCCCAAATTCCAAATTTCTTTAAACAAAAGCACAGTCAGGCCTATCACAGCAATACCCCCGGCCCTGGTATCACCCTCTGTCATGGTTTGGGTTTTTATTGCTGTGAAGAGACACCATGATCGTGGCAGCTTTTTTTTTTTTTTTTTTTTTTTTTTTTTTTTTTTTTT
>CABHPH010131869.1:0-23208 GCA_902168325.1 Peromyscus nudipes | reverse complement strand
GATCTTGGTGAAAGTGGCACACATTACTTCTACACCGGAATCATTGCAAATGCACATGAATGTAAAGCAAGATGGGTATTCAGAGACCCATGTGGTCAGAAAAGGGTTGGAGTTATGAGCACTATGCAGGAAATTTAAACATAGGCTTATAATCATAAACAAGGCATCCAGAGAACTGGTGAAGAAGGAAATTCAAAACACAACTTATCTTGGTCTCATTCACTTTAGGAATAAGTGCTTTCTCCTAAGTGCTAATTTTGAGCCTTGACTCCTAGGTAATGGATGTTTGCTTTTCCTGGTGATGATCATCAAGCAGTCTCTACCATGGGAAAGTATAAAAGTAAAGAATCTCAAGTATAGAGCAGGATAAAAATGTGGCTTTCCCATAGGTCCACTGTGGCTGGACTCTCATATCCATCTCACAGCTTAGGAAATTTGGAATCTTTATAAAAGCACCCCAAGTTTTCCCACCTTCCCCTCACACAGCTCCATCTCAGTTTCTAGGCAAATTCAGTTTGATATCCACAGGGAATTTATCATGTCCATTAGCATAAAACCATCTTGTTAGGTAATTAGGCCAGCCATGGGCTCTGGGTGATGTGTTTGCTTTATTTCCCTGGGAGTGATTATCTGTCTTGACTATATATCCTGGACAAAACCCACAAAGGTCCTGAACCTGGCTTTTGTTTTGCTCACCTCCTGTCGTAGATGAAATGTGTTTCTGGAATCTCACTGAGTTGGCCCTTCTCTCTAAGAGACTACCTCAACAAGGCCATGCTTGCTTCTTTGATCTCTAACTGTGCTTCTCCATTTTTCTCCCTCAACTTCCAAAGACTTACTAGCACTGGCTTATGTCTGCCATACAACACACAGCTATGTTTCTCTTACAGCGTGGGTGTCCCTTCTCTGGGACAGCCTGGTCTACCCTCCCTAGGGTCTTTGAGACTTCAGGGAATGGGTCTATTTCAGCTTAAATCCAGTGAAAAGTGACCAAGCTTCCTCGTGGGAGGGAAGTTTCTCAGTGTCCCAGTCTCCCCCCAAAACCACTGGTCCTCCAATGATGCTGATGTGAGCCATGCCATTTTTACTTAGCTTTCCTACCAAAACCATGCAGCTTCTTAGCACTACATCTTATTTTCTCATTCATTATCTTTCTGCTGCCATCTTAATAAATCTTGTTCAGTTCTAGAAATATGATCACAAGCCATGGCAGCATAGTAAAAAGAGCTAAATTTCAGAGCACAATTTTTTAAAAAATAATTTATGAAATGAAAAAAATGATAATCCTTTTCAAAATGTTGAAGAAATAAAAAATGCAAAAAAAATAGTTATAATGTGTTCCACTGTAATATGACGAATTACTATGTAAAACTAATGTAACAGATAGTTATACAGAAACCATCTGCATAAAGGGCAACTTAAAGTATCTTATAATTTTATAAACATTTATATTTGATGATAATTCACCAACTTTATCTTATAGAAAGAATAGAAGCAAGTAGTGTCAAGTAATTAAGTGGTCAAAATTTAAATTACTTTCAGCTTCTCAATAAATATACTAAGTAAATAAAAATGTATTATTGTGTTACCATTGGCTCTGACACCAGGCTTTTAGTATCATTCATACTCATTTAATTAAGCTTTCACAAATAACTATTCTTTATTTTCCTCTTCTTATGGTCATCTGAACTTATGCAGCTATTAGTGCCCCTAGAAGAGATTCCCTAACTGAGGATGTCCACAGGATGAATGAGATCCTAACTGTCTCTGGCAGGGAGTCCAATTGGCAAAGAGATGGGAGGATGCTTTAGACTAGAATGTCCTTACCAGGACTGTGGGGAGTATTGCTTATGACATTGTACAATTGGATGTGCTGTCCATCATGGAGACAACCTGTTCTCATTATCCATAAGCCCAGAGAGCAGCTCTAGTGAAAAGCACTTCATCTGGAATTTCATATATACACTTGGCCTCATGTAAATGTGCCAAAATAATCTTTTTAAAGCAGTGTGTGTGTGTGTGTGTGTGTGTGTGTGTGTGTGTGTGTGTGTGTAAATGAGGAAATCATCAAATAGCTACAATGTTTTAGGAACTAGGTTGAGCTATACTTACAGTGCCAAAGAAGTAACTAAAATATAATATAGTCCATAGACAATGTAATAAAGATGAGTGTCAAGAACAAACAAACTTAAAAAGAAACCTACATGAAATGATTATTAGACTTCTACATCTATTTTAGGAAATAATTTGATAGCAATAAAAATAAATTGAATAAATAAAACCTGCCAACTGCCTTGAAGTATTAGAAATTCCCAGTTTTCTCGTATTTGAGGGCAACAATCTCATTTTAAAATTTATTGAACTTAACCATTACTAGGACATTAGATGCTTTATAAGGCTGCATATTAGAAAGACATGTCTCAAAATACTGGTGGTTATAGTAAATAAATATGTACAAGTAAGCAACAGCTTGGGAAACAGCAAAGTGCGTGTGCTCTCGGGCAGTGTCAGTTCGATAATCCATTCCCGATTCCCTGACATTGTTTTAATGCTGGAGGTGCACTTAACATGGTGATGACTTTTCACACAGTCTTGGCGTCTTTGATCACTTTCCCATGTCAGACATCTACTTGTTTTTGTATTGATTAATTCATTAATCATGGCCACTTTTATTTCAGAATTAGCATACCCAAACAGCTCTGAGTTATGATGTAAATATGTCCTATCAAAGACTAAATTAACATTTTACTGCTGTTAACCAGAGGCAATGCCTCATGCAAAGATTAAATGCCGGCGCCGCCAACACTTCACATTGCAAGCTGTTTAGATTTCAAGATGTCTAATTTATAGATGAAAATGACGAAGTTCATCTTCTTTCCATGCTGACAGAACAAAAATCTCTAATGGAAGTTGTGATTCCACGCTACTCTGTTTTTAAAAGCAAGGAAATACTACCAAGACCATTGAACTCATTGATGAAAATGTATATAATTGAGAACATACATTTCCACTACTGATAGCAGACATAAAAGATGGATTCCTGATATTTTACTTCTAAACTCCCCTCTAGTTTTCCTGATCATGTCACATGGCATTCAAAGTTCATTTCGAATAGCAATTAAATTTCATCACCAAGACCTGATAACTAGTTGAAAAAGAAAACAAAACTCCATTCAACTCTGTAAATATGATTTGGTAGACTTTTTTGCACAGCTACTTTCTGCAGACGATAGCTATGCATTAGTGTTCATCCAGAGAAATTCTAGTTCATAACCCTTGGGGGTTTATACAGCAAATGTCACATTTTCCATGTGCAGATAAATTCATAAATCAATGTGTACAGCTCATATTGCCTGAATCTTTATAGCAAAATTTAATCAACTAAACACATACAAATTTTGCCACACTTCACCCACTGCTATGATGAGATCAGAAGGCAGCAGATGTAGCTGGATGACAAAGAAGCATTGCATTTAATGTCAGGCAGATTCTGGGTAAAATATATTATGAAAATGTGACTAACTCCTGTGATGATTCAGTCTTGTTCCCACAATGTAAAATAGAATGAGAAAATGGTTTTGCTATTTACAAGATAACAGTAAAAATATGTTAAGTAGTTGTTTTGTTGCATTTACACAAAGCCAAGTTGCTTAAAGAACCTCAAGAAAGATATTTAGACCATATGAATCAAGTGAGAGAAGAGAAAGCAGGATAAGGTACCACCTGTATTGTATCATTTTCATAAAAGGTATCTGGTTACTTCTTTTAAATAGAAAAAATATAGTTAAGTAAAACTATATTCATCAGGGAGGCAAGGTTGAAACAATGTAAGTTTTCCTGAAAGACAGTTTAAGAGGGAGGTAAGAGCATGGAAATCTGTAATTGACAGGGCACAGAAGTCATTGACCTCCAGACAAGGCTTTTCAGGAATCTTCTGGAATAAGTACTCTGACACCATTGAGACTGGAAGAGAAGAGATATCTCCAGTTGACGGAAGCTAGGACAGCTCATGAAAGGCCTTCCTATCAGGTCCAGTTTGCAGTCTCATTTTATATTCTAAAACCACAAGGTGGTGAGAACAAGCAGGCTCGATATGACAGAAGCATACATGTATGTGGCAGTCAGCAGGTTGTTAAAGATACACCATTATTGTAGCTATTTCTCCCTATCGTTCTGCTCTAGAGAGCCAGTGAAGTAATGCTTGGCAAACAGCTGGTACTAGTGATGCTTTAAATCAATCACTAAATAAATCAGTATCTAATAGTTGGTCTTTTCTACCTTGTTCTACTTCAATAGTACCAAAACTAAGAGCTAGATGACAGTATTGACTGGAGGTTCCCTTAATTTTAAATGTGCTAGCTTTGTGGAATGATAAGACATTATGGTGGACATACTTGAGATACTGGGGGAAGCATCTTATAAGACTACAATACTGTGCTATAAAGTACTATAATCTGACTGCCAATATCCAATGCTATTTTCCACATAGCTAGCTTACACAGGTGCAGAAACAAAGTAGCTAGAATTACAACGTGTCCCTTCACAGTTAGAACTGAACATAGTAGTAATACACTTAAGAGTGAGTAATACACTTAAGAGTAGTTTTCTCAATCACTGGATCAATATATTTGAAGTTTAGATCCTTACAAATAAATGATTATACCATGGTAGACAGTAGTTCCCACCTGGAAGTTGTCATAGCTTCACAGTAGTAAGCCTAAGTAAATGATACTACCTGTTATTTGGGATAAAAATAGACTAAGGCAGAACCACGCTGGAATCAGAATATGGACTGCATTTCTTTTTGTGCCCATGCTTAATCCTATTTGTACTGAGTTTGCTTCCTGTTGTTGTGATAAAGTAACTGGGGAAGGAAAGGGCTTATTTTATTACGCATCCTGGTCGTAGTCCATCCCTGAGGGAAGTCAGCACAGGAACACAAGCAAAAGGAGAGGCAGAAACCATGGAGGAAAACAGCTTACTGGCTTGCTCTTCCTAGTTCGCTTGGCCTGCTTTCTTATACAACTCACAGCTACCTAAACAGTGGACTGGCTCCTCCTCTGTCAGTCATCAATGAAGAAAATGTCCCACAGACATACCACAGGCTAACCTGATGGAAGCAATTCCTCATTCGAGATTCGCTCGGCCCAGATATGTCTATGTTTGTGTCTGGTTAACAAAAATCCACTGGTACACTACTACTAATGAACCCCAGGAAGATACAGCTGCTGCTGTTTGTGCTTCTCTGTGTTAAGCAAACAAACGATTTCTAACCAACAAAGGACTGCGTGATTGATAAGTGGAAAACTTGTAGGTCCTAGCTCATTCTGCATTTACCTGTAGATCCAGTCTCCATATTTTTCTGCCCCTTCTGTGCACACAAGAGGACTCAATCACCAAAGCCTTCATGACAGCTCAATTAGTTGGAGATTTGGGGATGAGAAGAGAAAGACTGAGCATTGATTTCCCTTGCATCCTGCCCTCAGTCTATAGGCAGGTCATTCTACATCTCTTCCCTAAGCATGCATTCTATCTGAGATTCAGCCACAAGGAAACAAATCTCGCCAGTCTCAGCAGCTGTCCACATCTCCTTTTGTCCTTTCAGAACTGGAGGTGATGACCTTTTACACATGTCTCAGAAGCTTCATCATTTTTTTGGTTTCTGTAACATACACTGGATTATCTTGGGTCAATTATCAATCTTTGATTTCCTCTTTTGGGTCTCTCCTTTAGCCTATGACTATCTCTCCTGAATGGCCTGAGGATGTGGTGATTCTTGCCCTTACTTTTAGCAGTTAGAGGCTGAGGCAGGAGATCATGAGCTCAAAGAGAACCTGTCTCTAAAATAAAGCAAAAATTACCCTGGTAAAAATAGTGCATTTTGGGTAGTCACCATTATTTGACAGAAAAAAATTATAGAAGAAAAAAAAAGCAAAATAAACAGTGTATAAATGTAAAGAGTAAACCCAATATTAAATAAAGAAGGGTCAAATGAACTAAAAAATACCCTTAGAAGGATAACTGTTTGTAGCATGAGTCTTAAAAGTTCTTATTTATAAAATCAAACCCGGAGCCAAGTATTGGGGTGAACACTGGAAGGTCAGAGAGACAGAATAAACCACAGCTATCTCACCTCACCGGATCCTCAGCTGGTCTTGCTTCCTCAGACTGGAAGCCTCTGTGTCCTCATATCCAAATGGCTCTCAGCTGAACTGCTGCTTGAAAGCCTGAATGCTTAACCAGGCCAAATGCTTCTTCTGGCCAAAGGCCTTTAGTTTCTGGTCCTCACGCCTTATATACCTTTCTGCTTTCTACCACCACGCCCTGGGATTGAAGGTTGGCTTTCTGGGATTAAAGGCATGGGTCACCATGCCTGGCGGTTTCCAATGTGGCCTTGAACTCACAGAGATCCAGAGGGATTTCTGTCTCTGGAATGCTAGGATTAAAGGCGTATGCTACCACTGCCTAACCTCTGTTTCATATTGTGGCTGTCCTGTTCTCTGACCCCAGATAAATTTATTAAGGTACACAATATTTTGGGGAACACAATACCACCACAACTGTTTTTCATTTTATGCTTCCTTTCATTTTGCATTTGAAAGGGATCTTACACAGGCTGGCCCTAAATTCATTATATTGCCAAAGCTTGCCTCAAACTCATAATTCCTTTACCTAAGCCTTGCCAGTACTGAGATTTTAGGTGTGAACTAGCATACTTGGCAAACTGCTGTGTTTTTAAAGTTGCTTTTCAACATAAATTGTACCATTGAACACAAAACATTAACTCCCAGATTTTTTAAAAGGCATTTTAGAAGAATCAGTGAGGTTATAAGATGATGGATGAGTAGAAAGTGTGGGTTACTATATTTTATCCTGTCTATCTTGTAATTAATTTGCTCTATTTAACTCTCCAAATGAGAGAGATTGAGTCAATAAATGCATGAGTACCAAATGTGTTCAGTCCTAAACTATGGAAGATCAGCATGTTAGAGTAACTTTTTTCTTAAAGGGATCTCTAAGGATGCCATATACAATTTGCATAAAAAATTTAAAATGATGTCATAGAGTAAACAAATTCACAGCAAGACATTTTACATTAGGATAATTATGTCTTTTATAGACTGCATTTCTTAATTGTTCCTCTCATCAAAGTCCCTGGCACTTGGATATTTCATAAATATCAAACAAATTGTGAGCAGAAAAGCTGGGATAAGCAGTCATAAAACAAAGTGAGTGATCCTGATTATTAGAGGAATCTAGTATTAGCAAAAGACCAATGGCATAAAAACAGAGCTGACTCTTTTATCACAATAAATATGGACTTTTCAATTATTTTAAATGAAAGTTCCAACAATGATTGAGACATTCAATGGTAATTATTAGAGTTTTTGTTTGTAATTTTCAAAATAAAATATAAATTAATAATTTAATTGAATATAACTAGATTGAACTATAGAATCAGCTTTTTCATGGTTTTACTTTTAATTGAGTCACAATTTATACTCAGTGAGTCATCTATTTTAGTGCTACAATTTCAGAATTTTGAAAAATAAAAATTACTACTACCACAGTCTGGTCACAGACTAATTCTGTAACATTGGGATATTTTTATTTGTCTTAATTTATTGTAATTCATGGTTCTTACTGGAAATAAGAACATCGTGGGAGTAAGCAACTAGTTTCCAATGGGATTTGAGTCCCACTTTGCAAGATGAAACTATATACAGCAGTACTGTAAGATCAAGAACCTGTGAGTAGACAGGTTATAGCCTGTAGGGGAGAACCTAGTACTGTCATTCTGCTAAATAGACAGTTTAAGCCAAGTGAATTGGTGTATCTCTCAGCCTTCATCAGAGAAGTTTCTACTTTCAATAGATGGTGATTACCAGAGACCTCCAAGTATCCAAGGTGCACAGAATAAGAAACTGTGTAATGCTCAGTCCTACATGATACAATTATATCACATCCCTCTCTCCAAAAGCTTAGTGATCATTGTGGAAGAGAGGGTAGAAAGTATTGCAAAAGTCAAAGGCAGAAGATAACTATTAGGAAACAGTGCCTTCTAGACACAACAAGGCAGCTTCACTTATGAATTCATAAGAATTTCCAGTGGATATGACAGCATGCACAAAACCTGGGCAAACTTAAGACAAACTAATAGCTGTGGAGAAAGGGAGAGTCAGTTTTCTCTTAAGAGTATAGTTCCCACTAAGACAACCATGCTCCAGTGGAAGGCCACACATCCAAAGATTTATGGGCAACACAAATTAAACATAATGAGCAGGGAGGGAGGGAGAGAGAGAGAGAGAGAGAGAGAGAGAGAGAGAGAGAGAAAACACAAAGATGAGTTTGCAGGGAAGGTGAATAGATGGAAGGGAAGTTGAGGAAGTGGGTAAATATAATTGCAATGTATTGTAATAAATTCTCAAAGATAATAAAAAATAAGAAAGGATCATTCACTTTTGGTATCCAGAGAATGACTCATTTTCAGTCTAACTAGTCACATAATGTAAGTCCTTTCTAATACCTGCTGATTAATTTAAGGCCAGAAGTGTAATACAATTAATCAGTCAGCCATTATGGCACAACTGTAGTGATCATTCTCATAAAAATTGAATAGCAGCTCTTAAAAATTAATCAAAATAGTTGCTATATTATCCTTTCTGTTTCTGGGTCAAAAATATGCTTTCTCCAAGTGAAAAATACTTAAGGTTTGGTGGAGCTTATTTATGAGTACAAGACGACCAGCCTTACACTGATGCTCAACAGATTGAAGTTGACAAGGTGGGAATGTGGAAAATAAGAACATGAGTGATATTGAGTCAATGAAGTAGACAAACTGGAAGTAAGCTATCTGTAGAACTGAATTTACAAAGGCTTAAAAAATTAAGATACTGTATGTTGAACCGTCTGTTAAGTAAATGTGACAAAAAAATTAATGTAATCTTTCATATTCTTAGGACACTGGGCCTCAGCTTCAAGCATTTTATCACTTGGAAATAAAAATATCTGAATGAAAAATTAGTATTCAACTAAGAAAAAAATATGTGTCACTTTCCTCTTTCAAATTCACCATGATTGTTTCTGACCATGGGTTAAACAGGAGACAAGTTTTTAATTCCTTAGGGGATATATCTGCATTTTAACTCAATCTTGTTAAATCCAAAACCATAGCATAGATTTGACTAGGAGATTTAATAATGAACTATCTTAATTTTCTCAGAAGTTTCATAGGAAGATAAAATGAAGACAAACATCTTTAGAAAAACTATTTTCCAAACATTATTATAAAGAAATTCAAAACAGGAAGGAATTAGAAAAATCTATCACTTAAACATATTACCTATTCTGAGGAACACTGTAAGAGCACATTGCAGTAGATTCTAGTTGACAAATCAACCTTTATGATTTAACATTTAGAAGCTAACAAAAGACCTTCTAAATGTTCTTTTTCTTTATAATGGGCAGCTGTGAGGGTATTTATAGCAACAGGAAATAAAATCTATCCCCTTATTATCTAAGGTTTGGCTTAGTAATAAATCTCAACCCCAAATTTCATTAAAGTAACTCTTTTAAACATATTCATTTTTTATTCTATCTCTTTGTCTCTGTCACTGCATTTATCTCTCTGTCTCTATATGTCTCTCTATCTCATTCTCTGTCTCACTGTCTCTCTCTCTCTCACTCGTGTGTGTGTGTGTGTGTGTGTGTGTGTGTGTGTGTGTGTCTATGTGTAGACACACCTGTGCATGTATAACAAGAGTACACCTTATAGGAGTGGGTTCTCTATGTCTTCCATATATGTTCCAGGGACGTAACTCAGGCTTGGCAGCAAGTATTCTTATCTGCTCAGCCATCTCTCTGGGCAAAAGAAGTAACATTCTTAAAAACACAAAATAAATGCTTCAGTGACCTAAAATGCAAAGCTAAGGAGGTCAGGTATATAAATCTGATACAAAACTATCATTCTGTGCAAATGTCACATAGTCTAATAGTTACTTAAAATTGTCCTTATGATACTCGTCCCCGGATGGTTGTTGTGGCTGCAAAGGTCAATAGCATTTAGATAAGAAAGATACTGGTGCTTTATTCATTATGTGCAGATTGATCTAGGTGACATTTTAGAAATGCTTTATGAATAGGCATTTAATAATTTCTTATAGTTCAATAATTGCCTGTTTCCTTGTTGTTAATGGAATTTACATACGAAAATGAAACATTGATTAGGAAGCTATCTTTTTTCTTTATTAAGAAATTTTTTATTCATTTTACATACCAACCACAGATCCCCTCTCTCCCCTCCTCTTGCTCCCCCTTCAGCCTTTCCCCCTCCAACCCACTCCCCATTCCCTCCTCCAAAAGGTAAGGCCTCCCATGGGGAGTCAGCAATGCCTGGAACATTCAGTTGAGGCAGGTCCAAGCCCCTCCCCCTGCATCAAGGCTGTGAAAGGTGTCCCACCACAAGTAATGGGTTCGAAAAAGCCAGCTCATGCACCAGGGATAGAAGCTTTCTTTATAAGAAGATTGTCACATCATTTTTCTTTTTTCTCTACCTTTTTATTATTTTTTTCATTTATTTTATATATCAACTACAGTTGCCAATTCCTCCTCTCCTCTTATTCCCTCCCTCCACATCCCTTCTACCTTTTACCTCTCCCCCATATTAACACCTCCTTCATCTCCAATCAGAAAGGGGCAATCCTTTTTTGGGAGTCAACAAAGCATGGCACATCAAGTTGAGACAGGACCAAGCTCCTCCCTCTGCATCAAGGTTCAACAAGGCAACTCAGCTTGAGGGTTGGGTTCCCAAAAGCCAACTCAAGCACCAGAGACAGGTTTTGCTCCCACTGCGAGGAGACCCATAAACAGACCAAGCTACACAACTGTCACACATATGCAGAGGTCCTAGGTCTGGCTCATGCAGGCTCCCTAACTGTTGGTGCAGAATCTCAGAGTCCATGAGCTTCCACAAGCTCAGGTTAGCTGTTTCTGTGAATTCCCTTCATGACCTAGACCCCCCTGGCTCATAGAATCCTTCCTCTCTGTCTTCAACAGAACTCCTAGAGCTCAGCCTGGTGCTTGGCTGTGTATCTCTGCATCTGCTTCTACCAGTTACTGGATAAAGGCTCTCTGATGACAATTAGGATAGTCACCAATCCAATTATAGGAGAAGGCCAGTTGAGGCACCCTCTCCACTATTGCAAGGAGTCTTACCTGGGGTCATCCTTGTGGATTCCTGGAAATTTTTCTGGCACCAGGTTTCTCCCTAACCCCAAAGTGCTCCCCCATCAAGATATCTCCTTCATTATTTCCTCCTTTCATCCCACCCCCAGTACATCCAACTGGATCCCTCATGTTTACATACATTCACTCTCCACCCTGTCCCTGGTTTACCCAAGAGATCTCTTCTATTTCCATTTCCCAGGGAGATCCATGCATCTGTCTTTGGGCCCTCCTTGTTATCTAGCTTTTTGGAGGCTGTGGATTGTACCCTGGTTATCCTTTATTTCACAGCTAATATCCATGTATGAGTGAATACATACCATGCTTATCTTTCTGGGTCTGGGTTACCTTACTCAGGGTGATTTTTTCTAGTTCTATCCATTTGTATAAAAATTTATGATGTCATTGATTCTTACTGCTGTGTAGTACTACATTGTGTAAATGTACCACATTTTCTTTAATCAGTCTTCAGTTGCAGGGCATCTAGGTTGTTTCCAAGTTCTGGATCTTAGGAATAATGCTGCTATCAACATAGTTGAGCAAGTGTCCCTGTGTTATGATTGAGCATCCTTTGGGTATATGCCCAAGATTGGCATATCTGTGTCTTGAGGTAGATTGTTTCCCAATTTTCTGAGAAACTGCCATTCTGATTTCCAAAGTGGCTGTACAAGTTAGCACTTGCACCACTGGTGTAGGAGTGTTTCCCTTTACTCCATATCCTCTCCAACATAGGCTGTCACTAGTGCTTTTGATGTTAGCCATTCTGACAAGTGTAAGACGGTATCTCAGAGTTGGTTTGATTTGCGTTTCTCTGATCACTAAGGATGTTGAATATTTCTTTAAGTGTATCTCAGCAATTCAAGATTCGTCTGTTGAGAATTCTCTGTTTAAATCCGTATCTAAGTTTTATATTGGATTATTTGGTATTTTGAGGTCTAGTTTCTTGAGTTCTTTATGTGTTTTGGAGATGAGCCCTCTGTCAGATGTGAAGATCTTTTCCCATTCTGTAGGCTGCTGTTTTGTCTCATTGACAGCATCCTTGCCTTACAGAAGCTTATCAGTTTCAGGAGGTCCCATTTATTAATTTTTGATCTCAGTGTCTGTGCTACTAGTGTTATATTCAGGAAGTTATCTCCTGTGCCAATGCATCTGAGGCTACTTCCCAATATCTCTTCTATCAGGTTCAGTGTAAGGGGATTTATGTTGAGGTCTTTGATCCATTTGGACTCGAGTTAATACATAGGGCTAGATATGGATCTATTTGCCTTCTTCTACATGTTGGCATCCAGTTTTGCCAGCAGCATTTGTGGAAGATGTTTACTTTTTCCCATTGCATAATTTTGGCTTAAAGAACAACACCACATGATCATCCCATTAGATGCTGAAAAAGCCTTCAACAAAATTCAATATGCCTTCATGATAAAGGTCTTGAAAAGATCTCAGATACCAGGAACATACCTAAACTTAATAAAAGCAATATATAGTAAGCCCAGAGCGAACATCAAATTTAATGGAGAGAAACTAAAAGCAATTCCATTAAAATCAAGAATAAGACAAGGTTGTTCACTCTCTCCATATCTATTCAATGTAGTACTCAGAGTTCTAGCCAGAATTATATGACAACTAAAGGATATCAAGGTAATTCAAATTGGAAAGGAAGAAGTCAAACTTTCACTATTTGCAGATGATATGATAGTATTGGCCAAATTATTAAGGCCACTCCACATAGCTAAAAGGGAGATTTATTTAGTGGTATAACTTACAAATGAAGGGATAGGTAGATTCCAGGGTCTGGGAAGACGCAGCACAGTCCATCAGTGTTCTCTGGAGAACTCTGCTCAGTCTACCTTCAGCATTCAGGGTCCAGGAAACAAGCGAAGGATCTCGGGTCTTCAGGGCCCTCTCTTGGCCCCGCCTTGTAGGCGTGATAGTTACTGAAGCCTCAATGGGGATTGGAACTTCCAGACCAAAGCTGGAATGGCTACCCACTACATGATAGTATACATAAATGACCCCAAAATTCTACCAGAAAACTCCTACACCTGATAAACACCTTCAGTAATGTGGCTGGATACAAGATTAACTCCAAAAATCAGTAGACCTCCTATACACAAATGATAAATGGGTCGAAAAAGAAATCAGAGAAACAATACCATTTACAATAGCCATAAATAATATAAAATATCTTGGGGTAACTATAACCAAGTAAGTGAAAATATATGACAAGAAGTTTAAGTCTTTGAAGAAAGAATTTGGAGAAGATATCAGACAATGGAAAGATCTCCCATGCACATGGACCAGTAGGACTAACAGTAAAAATGGCCATCTTACCAAAAGCATTCTGCAGATTCAATGCAATCACCAACAAAATTTCAACACAATTCTTCAAAGACCTCAAAATAACAATACTCAACTTCATATGGAAAAACAAACAACCCAAGATAGCTAAAACAATTCTCTATAATAAAGTAACTTCTGGAGGTATCACCATCCCTGACTTCAAGCTCTACTATAGAGTGCTAGATATAAAAACAGCATGGTATTGGCATAAAAACACATAGGTGGACCAATGGAATTGAATTCAAGACCCTGACATAAGTCCCCATACCTTTGAATACCTGGTTTTTGTCACATCATTTTTCATAAGCATTTCTCCTTAAGTTACTTGTTTTACACCTAATCATTACTTAACTGACTGCAAAGTATAAAATCCAGAAGGTGATGGTTCAGTTGACTCATATTTTTGATCACCTAGCTTCACAAAACCTTTGTGTATGTACAACATTTTCATGCATATTCTATTTCAATTGATTCTCTCTCCTTCCCCTGCACCCAATTCATCTCCCCACACTACCCACATGCCATTTAGTCCTTGGTATTCTATCTTCTACTTTGACTTCTCCACCTTTAAAGCTTCTTCTTCTTTTTTTTTTAAGTCTCCTGGGTTCCTTTCTAGTTCACTGAACTCCCACCTGGTTACACTTTAGCAGTCAGAATCTGCATACGAAAGAGGACATAATGTACTTATCTCTTAAGACTGGATAACCTTCCATTTCCCTGGAAATTTCATTTCTCATTATGGTTTGTGGTGGTTTCAAAGAAAATTCCCTCCAAAGGGAGTGGCACTATTAGGATATGTGGCTTTGTCAGAGTAGGTATGGACTTGTTGGAGGATGTGGGCTTTGTCTCTCATAAAAGCTCAAGCCATGCCCACTGTCTCAGATTACTTCCTGCTGCCTTTGGATCAAGATGTAGAATTCTCTAGCATCATGTCTGCCATCATAGTACCATACTCCTATCCACCCTGCTCCCCACCATGATAATAATGGACTAAACCTCTGAAAATGTAAGTGGCAACCACATTAGATGTTTTACTTTATAAGAGTTGCTATGGTCATGGTGTCTCTTCACAGCAATAGAAACTCTAACTAAGAAATGGTTGAATGACATTGTATCACATTTTGATTAGCCAGTCATTTATTGATGAACATGTAGTCTCATTAATCTCTGGCAAAAAGCAGTGAAAAACAAAGACATGCAAGTGTCTTTGTTGTATGTTGTAGAACTATTTACATATGTGTCATGGAGTAGCATAGCTGGGTCCCATGGTTGTTCTATTTTTTTAACTTATCTTTGTTAGAGTTTCTATTGCTGTGAAAATATATCATGACCCCTGCAACTCTTATAAAGGAAAACATTTAATTGGGGCTGGCTTACAGTTTTAGAAGTTTATTCCATTTTTCATCATAGTGGGAAGCATGGCGGCATGCAGGCAGACATGATGCTGGAGAAGGAGCTGAGAGTTCCACTTCCAGATCAGCAGGCAGCAGGAAGAGTAAAATGAGACACGCTATGCCTGGTTTTAGCTTGTGAGAATGCAAAGCCAACCCCCAATGACACACTTATTCCAACAAAGCCACAGCTACTCTAGTATGGCAACATCTAACAGTGTCATACCCTAGTGACCAAGCATTCAAACACATGGTTCTGTGGGGGCCATTCCTATTCAAACCACCAAAACACTGTTTAATATCTTCTGAGGATAGCAGTCATCCAGTGTCAACTCAAGTGAACTCTGAGGAATTTTTGTCTTCCTATCATACTGCCACTCCTACTTTATTTCTTTTTGATGCAATGAGGGCTGCTTACACAAAACTCTATCACCTGACAGCATTCAAAATTGATTCCTGTATTATCCACCTTCAGAAGACTCCCACAAAGAAAAGTTCACCCATGAATGTTGGGTTTGACACAATGATATGGTCATGGTCATTTTTTAATCATTTTTGATAATTTTCCTTATTTTTTATTTATTAATTTATATGTTTTAATTGAAATAGAATAACATCATTTTTTCCTTTCCTTTCTGCCCTCCAGCCCCTCCCAGTCATCATCATTCTAACCCCTCTCATGTTGCCCTACTCTCAAGTTGATAATCTTTTTTTATTACATTTGTTACATATATGTATGTATGTATGTGTATGCATAAGTATAAATAAATATAACCTGATGACCCCATTTTTTATTGTTTGTGTAGCTATGATTTCCAGGCTATCTACTCTACACTGGACACACATAAGCAGGCTTGTCCATAAGAGAGGCTAATCATTTTTTCTCAACAATCATTAGTTGCCTGTAGTTCTTGTTTAGGGGTGGTCTCTGCAAAAATTCCTCCTTTGCATGTTAATATGTCTATAGATATCACCGTTGCTCTGGTTCCATTTATGCAGCCATTTCTGAGATGACTTCACAGCAGACTTCCTGGTTTTTTGGCTCTATTTTTTTCACAGCATCTTCAAAGATACTCCTTTAGCCATGGTGCAGGAGCTGTGATGCTGTGATGAAATATATGCACTATGGCTGGACTGATTCCCATGGTCTGATGATCTCTGCATTTGTATCCAGTTGTGTTTTTCTGTGGTAGTCTCCATTGGCTGTAAAGAGAGACTTCTTTGACATGGGATGGTAACTGTACCCATCTGTAGCTATAAGGATAAGAGTTAGAATGCACTCAGAAATGTTGCTGGTTTAGCAAGTAGCAATGATATATATATATATTTTTTTCAAATTTCCATGACTTCACTAGCACTGAGAAGCTAGCTAGGTTTCCAATATCAGGCATGATTTCTCACCTGTTAAATGGGCCTTATGTCCAAATAGATAACAGCTGGATGCCATCAACACGTGAATGCCAGTTATTGTACCTTTATGCCTATCTTGCCATGCTGGTAACTGTCAGCCAGTTAGGATTCAATAATTGTGTCCCTCCCTTCAGAGCTTGCATAGTGTTCTCTGGAACCATGGCATTTTACAAAGTTGTATTTTTTTTTATATAATTTACTTTTAGTCCTGGAGAACAAGATTATGCATTCCAGCAAGCTCTCTACTACTCAGCTATGTTCTCAGATAGAAAGATATGAGAAACCTTTTTATCTTTTCCCTTTTTTAAAACTCTCTTTTATTAGGAAGCACACAGTCAGGGTCTCACTACATATTTCAAGTTGGATTCAAAATCTCTGTGTAGCTCATTCTGCTCTTGAAATTGACATTCCCTTCCTGTCTTGCCTCAGGAGTGCTGGGATTCTAGGTGGAACCCTCATATCCTGCTTGCTATCATATGTAAATCATTCACTGTAGATTTCATGACAAGATGGACATCAGACTATATTGGTTGTATGACTGATATTTATCATGTCATGTCGACCCTTTGCTCCACCCTACTATGAATTATTTTTCTCTTCATTTCCAATGTCCAACTCCTTTAGTCTTCCTTTCTTCTGCCATTATCTTATGAATATAGGTTTATCATTTTTTGTCACCCTTGAGATTAGCTTAAAACATACTTTGGTATATTAGAGACAATATTGTGACCACAGAAGTTCAGTGTCATTTGCAGTGTTCTGTCTTTAGCTTTTGTTGCATTTGAAATATGTTTCACATGTAGACATATGTGGGCAGGACACTACTTGTTATTTATTTGGGTTTATTTTCTAGTTCAATACCTTATAACTGCCACCCCAACTACTTTCCAAATACTCTCTCTCTCTCTCTCTCTCTCTCTCTCTCTCTCTCTCTCTCTCAAGAAAAACCACACAAACCAAATACAACAGAAATAACAAAAACGAAATACTTTTCAATATTTGCTTTAGTGCTAAGAGGCAAACAAGAAACTATCTCCATTTTTATTTGAAACAACCTGATTTGCTTTTTACTCTAGAAAGATGTTACCAGTTGCTTTATACTTCTAACTTGGAAAATATTTTCTTTCAGGAGTTTGAACATTCGATGCAACTAGTTTTTGCTTTTATCTTTTATTCTAAGACCAGATGACAATCTTATTATCCTCCCTTAAACATAATGTGCCATTGTTTCCTGGACATATTTCTCTTCGTCTTTTTCTTTTAGGAGCTTTGCTTTTATGTTCAGTGTCGAATTTCTTTAGTTACTCTGGCAAAAACTTTGAAAAACTTTTTGAATTGATGTCTTCCATTAGTTAAGAAATTCTGACACTGATTTTCCAAATGTCACTTTCAGTTATGAATACCACACACATTTTCATGTGCCTTCCCAGTTTCATTGCTCTGTCCTGCTATGATGCTTTTGCCTTTCTATTTCAGCTTGAATGTTCTTCTTTAAATTCAACATTTTTTTTTTACTTTTTATTACTCATACATCATGTATTGTGGTCATATTCCCATCCCCATTACCATTGCTCACACCCCTATTTACGCCTTTCTTCTTCCTTCCTTGTCCCCCCTCCACCTTTGTGTCTCTTTCTCCTTTTTGTTCAAGGCTTGTGCTGACGGTCACAGGCGCTGGGTGTTCATGAGTGCAACAGTTGTGTCATATCCAGAGGACAGCATGTTATAGTAGCCCTCTCCATCTTCCAGCTCCTACAATCTTCCCACCCGTTCTTCTGTGATTTCCTCATTTTAATTAAATTTTGAAATATTGTAATCATCTGTGTAGTGGTGGGTGATAACTCCACCCGTATTTCACTAGTGATTTTGTGTTTATTGTTACCTATTGCCTCCCAGTCTCACATTTTGCTATACCTGAAATACTTTTTGTATGTCAACTGTTAGGTGCAAAACAAACAAACAAACAAACAAACAAACAAACAAATAAACAAAACAGACACATGAAAATTGGGGAGACTCATGCAATATTTTTTAGCATTTTTCTCCTTTGACTGGTAAGCTGTATGAAAAAGCAGATTAAATCGATTCACTGGTGGTCTGAACTGATTTAAGACTGTTCTTCAGCAAGAAAAGCACCATTCTATCTCCAGTTGCAGGGATAGCTCTCTACACATGCCAACACAGGGTTAGAGGGAGTTATCTGCCAGTGTTATGGCTGCTCCTATTCTCTTATGTCCAGTTAGGTTATTCATGGTAACATACACAAAGTCAGCTCAATATTCTTGATGGTTTTTCATTAATTATTATGTTGTCATTATACTTAGCACAAAGTTGGAGAAATGTCTAAAGAATTAAGCCCTCATAGACAATAACATCAATGTCTCTATGTTTGCTTTCTCCTTGGAACCATACATTCATAGTCTTAGATCTTTTAAAGATAAAATTTTGTAATTCAATAAGAAACATAGGAATAATTTTGTTGTAATATGTCCTTTGACCTAATTGGCATTTTGCCTACATTGTGCTATTTAGTATGAATGCTGCATTAATTTAAAGAATTTTGTATGTCCGTTTATATTCTATTTATCTTGAATGTTATAGTACCTATTCAAATCTTGTAAAATTTAAATGTTTAAAAATTAAGATGTTTGGGCCTGGAAAGAAGACTCAGTGGTTAAGAGCATTGGTTGCTCTTCAAGAGGTGATTCCTAGCACCCACATGGCAGCTCACATCCATCTGTAACTCCAGTTCCAGGGGACCCAATTTCCTCTTATGGCTTCTGAAGGCTCTAGTTATATGTGTGATAAACATATATATATATATTTTATATATATATATATATATATATATATATATAGGCCAACACTCATGCACACAAAATAAAACTAAATGAATCTAAAAAGTTAATTTGTGTGTTTTCTTATCTTTGGTGTTACAGAGTTCTTTATTCTTACGTTAGTCCTTTGCCAGATATGTGATTACCAAATGTCTTCTTTTAATCTGTTTTGTCCTTTTAATCCCGTAAATGCCTCTTAAAGAGCAAAAGATGATCACCAATATTCATGTTGTTTATTAAAAAAAACATAAGTTGTCCATCCTGGCAGGTAAATTTCATGTGTATGACATTCAGTCAATCTTCAAAATATCTTTTGTGAATGGCATATACTAACCCAAAACCTAAATTAATACAACTGTCCTTAGATTTTGTAAACACTTCACCTATTGGTTGGGGAGGTGACCCAGCGAGTATGGTGGTTTAAATAACTAACGTTCCCTATAAGCTCACGCAATCAAACACTTGGTCCCCAGTTAGTAGTTGCTTTAGTCAGTGTTCTATTGCTGTGAAGAGACACCATGAACACAGCAACTTTTATGTAGGAAAGCATTCAATTGGGCTTGCTTACAGTTTCTGAAGTTTAGCCCATTGTCATCATGGTGCATGGCATCACAGGCAGACATGGTGGTGAAGAAGTAGCTGAGAGTTTTACATCCAGATCCATAGGAAGCAGGTAAAGAGAGCCACTGGGTCTGGCTTGGGCTTTTGAAAACTTCAAAGCCACATCTCCTGATCTTTTCAAATATTGTCACTCCCTGGTGACTAACATTCAAATATATGAGCCTATGGGGGCCATTCTTATTCAAATCACCCCATTCCACTCCCTGGCCCCCATAGGCTTACATCCATATTATAATGCACTTTAAATGTCCCCATCATCTCTCACAGTCCCAACATTGTTCAAAAGTCAAAAGTTCAAAGTCTCTTTTGAGACTAATGGCAACCCCTTAACTGTAAACCCTTGTAAAATCAAAATAAAAACAGATCACTTACTTCCAATATACAATGATACAGAATGTATACTATCATTCCAAAAGATTGGAAAGGGAGCATAGTGAAAAAATACTGGACCAAAGCAAAACCCAAAACCCAATAGGACAAATTCGAAATACTGTATCTTCATACCCAATGTTAAAGCAATCTTCAGACCTCCAACACCTTTAGCTTTGTAGACTGTAACACACTTCTCTCTCTTGAGCATGTTCTGCATCCTGTTAGCAGCTCTGTGTGACAGATACCTCTCAGGACTTTGGCATCTCCAACATTTTGGGGTCTCCAGCAAAATTCAGGCTTCACTTTCACAGCTGCATGCAATGATGTCTCTGGGCTTCCATGCAGAGACCCTCTCCCTTGCCTGGCCTCAATAGCTTTCCTTAACTACAAAAGCTTTCTCTGCTTTAATTCTTCTCTTGCATCCTTGACTCTAAAGCCAGTACCATGTGACCTAAAATGCCATATTTTGCTTGCATGGGCTGAAACTTGGCCCCCTCATTCAAATAAGTTTCATCAGCTTTATGGTTTGGATGGTTTCCTTCACTGGCTAAGCTTTTCGTTTTTATTTTTCACAAGTAAAAAATTTGGAAGCTTAGTTGGGTGGGTTTTTTTTCCTGAAGTCACCTCTCCATTTATTCCATTTAGCATCAGGCATTTCTTTAAACATTTTTTGTCTCCTTGAGCACAGGACTGAGTTCCATTGTCCTTCCTGGTGCCCTTTTTCACCTCAAATTACATTTTGAAATTATACTTGCTCAGCTTGATCCTTTTCATTATAGACCTGCATAAGAGTAACTGTTAATAAGCACTTGATACTGTCTATAGTGGGTAGGCTGTCTTGAAATATCCTCTGTCAACATCATTAATCCAAGACTCTTCAATTTAGCCTCAGGCAGATATTTTGAACAAGGGAAGAAAGCATTCACATATTTTTGTCAAAATATCACAAAAATGGTATCTAGGCCACTTACTAATACTCTTCTCTGAAACCTCTTATGCTAGAACATCATAATCTATATCGCTATCACCACCACTGTCTCCATGTTCCTACTAGTATGGCCCATTAGGCCCAATTAAAGTGTTCAAACTACTTTCTTAATCGACACTCCCTAAGTCCACATCCACCAACTAGCAGCATGGTAAGGCGTGTCATAGCAATATCCTACTCCCTGGAACCAAATTCTGTCTTAGTGTTCTGTTGCTATAAAGAGACATCATGACCATGACAACTCTTGTAAAGGAAAGAATTTAACTGGGTATTGCTTACAATTTCAGAGGTTTAGTTCACTGTCATTGTGGACCCAAAGCCCACCTCCAGTTACACACTTTCTCTAATAAGACTGTGCCTACTCCAACAAGGTCACACTTCCTGATCCTTTCTAATAGTGTCATTCATTGGTGATTAAGTATTCAAATATATGAGCCTATGGGGGCCATTCTTTTTCAAACAAACATAGTAGTGCTATTTGGGGAACATTATAAAAACATTTAAGCAGTGCAGGCTTAATAGAGGAAGAATGTCATTGCAGGCAGACTGTAAGGGTTTATAGTCTTTTTCTACATCTTATTCTTCCTCTCTTTCTCTTTCTCTCTCCTACCTGCGTATGTACAAAATTTGATCAGCCAGCTTACTGCTGCCATACCATACCTTTTTCAACATTATGTATTCTCTGTCTGGAAACATCTTCTAAAATAAACTCTTTCCTAAGTTAATTTTTTATCATGGCAACAGAAAAATGGTACATACAATGGGTAAAGCACTGTTCATTCATATGTGGACACCAGAGTTCAGATTACCAGAAATCATGTAAATCCGGAAACAGTAGTATACACCTGTGATCCCAAATCTACTAGGCTAACACAAAATCCTAAATCTGTATATCTAGCATCTAGAAATCTCAGTGGAAACTTCTGGGCACAAAAGGGTCTAGTTAGTTCTGTTTTCCAGTCTAGGGACTTGTCTGTTAGATGATTCTAGACCTTATCAAGTTTATAATTATTATTAATCATCACAACCCAGTTTCAATTTCTACTACATCAAGGAGTTGCTCTGACCATGGTCACAAAAGACCTCTTTGTTGTGAGATAGAATGAATCATTCATGGTTTCATCTTCTTTTTAGCAGTCAGTGGCATTCACAACATTAATTTTTCCTCTTTAAGTTTCATTTTCATAGCCTCTGTGTCAGCTCATTATGACATCTACTTGTCTTACTGCTGTGGAGGATTTTTTTTTATTTCAGTTTATCACTTATATGAGGTTTTTAGTCTTCTTTTTCAAATAATATACTACAGAAATAGTATTCATTACCATGTCTTATTATTATCACTATGATGAGCTATTCCCAAGTTGTTCCCGAGGCTCAGTGGAAACCGCGCGCGCGCACACACGCACACACACACGCATGCACGTGCGCACACAATCACTTCTTTTATACCATTAATGAGATACTCAAAATTTATGTATCCAAAACTATCTTTTCAATATTGCTAAATTTCACATAATCTTCCCTCTTTTAGACACCAACACCTTGATTCACTCATGTAAACTATTTTCATTTTTCTTTGAATTTAACAGCAAAATAGCATTTTCACTGTAATTTAACTTTACATGTGGCAAACCCCTGAAATAAATATTCAAACATGAAAAAATCATCCATGTAAGTTAGTTTAAAATGCTGTCATTGGAGTGTAAAAGCAGAGATTTTTTATAATGATCATTTCAAAGTGTGAATAAAAGCCACAATTTTGTCATTTAAAAACGTTGAACATCAATTATTATTTGATTCAAAAATTATCATCAATTGTTAAAGGTTTCACTGCTTCAAAGAAATACATTGTCCTGTACTGAGATTATTCAAGTCAATTTTTCTTTAATAGAAAGTTAATAAAAACTCATCAGTCTTAGATGAGTTTGAAAATTAGTCGACTTCTGTAAAGGGAAGAATTAAGCCCACTTCTTTCCTCACTAGCCATCAAACTTTACAAAATATACTGAGTACTATATTAAACTGA
>CABHPH010131868.1:43352-55065 GCA_902168325.1 Peromyscus nudipes | reverse complement strand
CTCTCTCTCTCTCTCTCTCTCTCTCTCTCTCTCTCTCTCTCTGTCTTCCTGCCTGTTGTCATGCTCCCTCCCTGCCATTATGATAATGGACTTAAATCCTTGAAACTGTAAACAAGACTCTAATTAAATACTTTCTCTTATAGGAGTTGCCTTAGTCATAACGTACCCTCACAGCAATAGAACAGTGACTAATAGAACAGTCATGCCTATCTCATCTCTGTCCACCCTAAACTTCCTGAACTCCTCACAGCTTGCCTTCCACAGCTGGGAAGGTCTCAGCGTCATTTTTAAGCCCATGTTGCAGCTAACTGTTATGGGTCAGTTGGTGATTGTATGCAAATACAACTTCATTTTGTATTACTAGGGTAAAAACATTCCTTCTTGGGGCTGGAGAAATGGCTCAGCAGTCAAGAGTACATTCTGCTGTACATCCAGCACAGTGGATGTCACAGTTGCCAGTAACTCTAGCCCCAGGACACCTAGTGCCCCCAGCCTCCATGGACACCTGCACTCACACACACATTCCCCACACACAGAAACACACACACACACACACACACACACACACACATGCACACACAATTAAAAACAGTAAAACTAAATAATTAAAAAAGACCTAGAGAACTTATGCAGAACACCCAGGAAACACCCAGTGGCTCCTTGATTTATCTTTGTTGTCCAGGATGCTATCAACTGAAGTGCAAACCATCCCCCTCCTGAGAAGATCCTTCTGGTGTCAATTGTACTTTTACCATCCTCCCACACCCACAACTTTCCCCCAGAGAGGTTGGGCAAGACAACTCTTATCTCAGCAATGTCACAACGTCTTGGTCAATTTTTTTTGCTACTTTTTTTTTCTTTCTTCTTTTGATAGAAAAGGTCTTTCTATGCAGCCCAGGCTGACCTAGACCTCATGATTCCCCTGCCTCACTCCACTGAGTTCTGAAATGACTGGTGCATGCCACCCTCTCCGCTACAACTCTTGGTTTTAGTCAATGAGACAAAAACCATTTTGGAATCATTCCTGTTGGTGACAGAAAGTCTTTTTCCAGTCTGTTAACGGTTCCCCCTCTCAGTTACCTCTCCTGACATTTCTAAAATGTTTATACCATTTTTCTCTTGAGAATGATTAATAATTAAAAATAAAAGTTTACAGAATAAAACAATCAAGTGGAGAGGGACTAGGAGAGAGCTACCCTTAACTATAACAATGGCTTTCCGTGAGAGGATTTTAAGTCGGTTGATTTTCCTGGCAAAGGGTACCAGAGGCAAGCACAGCGTGAAACTCTGGGTCTTTTTGAAAAGGGGTTGGAGTTCTCAGGCACCAATGGATGTCAGAGATGAGCTAAAAACAAACACTCACATGGAAGGAGCAGTGGCATTTAATAAAGTGATTAAGCAGTGACATTAAATGAATTCTCAGGCTATTTTGAAGTGATTAATGTGGGTGGATGGAGGCCCGGACTCACTGGGGAAAGGTAAGAGGATGTTTTTCTTGATTAAAAATTACCAGCAATGATTCTCAGAGGGCACTTTTGTTTGATTGGCCTGGGTGGTAAACAACGTTGATTATTAAGAAGTTTTCTCCTCCAGGAAGCTGAGGCAGGAAGATCACAGGTTCAAGGTCAGCCTGAGGTAAGACCTGGTCTCCAACAACAAAACCTCTCTTCCCCATTGAGGTAGAAAGTCCCTTTGACCTCTGAAAGAATGAAACTATTTATGAGCAGATTCTGAGTGTTTTTGGAACTGTTTGGAGGCAGTCTTAATTACTCCACATCTTTCTGTCCTATCTCCTAGGTGGCTTTCACTACAGCTGCACTGTCCTCCAACAACACAATGGTTAAGCACCTACTTCCAGGATAATTGGGGGAATTCAGTGCAGTACTTCATGCCAAGTGCTCAGCAAAAAAGCCCAATACACAGTAATTGTTAAAACATGTAAGACAGCATGGTCCTCATTTACTTCTGTCTTTACTACTACCCCCAGGGAGAGCAGCTCTGTGGAATGAGCCTCCCAGGGCTCCACCTCTGTGATCTAACCAGCCACCATATGTAAGAAGTACACCTGTGCTTACCAAGCCTTGTCTGTTTATGCACTACCATTGTAGGTATATGATAGAAACTTGTTCAATGACTCTGACCTGGATAGAATTTACAGGTGGATGAAAAATGAATAAATCCCGTTCAGGCAAAAAATTTTTGCCTCTAGAGAAAGAAGTGTCTAAATCTGTTTCTGTTTTAGATGGGGTAATGTATAAGGCAGAAAGGACATTTAACTCATAGTTTTGGTGAGTAGGAAGTCCAAGAGCTTAGTCCCATTACCCGCTTGGTTTCCTGTGAGGGTTTCATGCTGTCTCATAACATAGTAAAAGGAGATTATGAGAGCAGACTTGCTTTATAATAACCTGTTCTTGTGATAATGAACTCACTCCTATGAGAATGTCATTAATCCCTCTTATAGACCTCAGCTATTAAAGGACCCACCTCCAGCATTGCCAGAAGGACAGTTGAATCTCACCATGAGCTTTGGAGAGGATGAACCATATTCAAACCCTACCAAAAGGTAAATGGAATGACAGTTTTGGAAGGTGAGTTGGGGTTATCTGGTCCAATTTCCTACTTGAAGAAGGAACACAGCCCCAGTTCTCATCCACATGTCCCTTTGTCTCTTCTTTAACAATAAGACTAGGAGGCCAAATGGATCTGAGCTAACTTTAGAGGAGAAAACTCAGGTCAGAGCCCTTTCTTGAATTGTTCATTCCAAAGCCATGGGAGGGGTCCTAAATAATCATTAAGTAATGCTAATTACTAAATAATCAAATAATTTAGAAAAATGTAAACGCATATAATACATTTACATACTTTATATATTTGTGTACAAATAATTTAAGAATATACAGGACTACATTTTCTATCTTTCTATATATTTTAGTTCCTTTTCAATTCTCAAATTTTATGGACACACACGTTTTTCTAAGAAACACTGCTTATGGAAGTCCTAGGATCTATGCTTAACAAAACGTTGTGTCTACCTTCTAACACCTTTGCTTTTCTCCATGGGACTTTGAAGACAGATGGAGAATGAAAACTCAGGCCTCTTTTACACAACCTCCTGAGCACTGGGTACTAAGGTAGGAACGACTCTGGCTCTTTCAGCTCCGTGTTGACGCATTCCTGTATTGAAACCTAATCACCAATTTGACAGTATTTGAAGATGATTGTGATAAGGGGAAGACCCTTGTGAATGGGATTAGTAGCCGTAGGAACATAGCTATAGATCCCAGTCTGGTGAAAGGTCCTGCTGAGTGCTGAACCCTGGTGTACCCTGAACCTGGATGTGGTCCTCTGCCTTCCTTTGTGTTTTCCCAGATAGAATCTAGAGTATGTGCCAGGTAATTGTGTTTAAATTGGTCTGTCCTGAGAAAGTTCTAGGAAAGGGCTGTTTTGTTACTGTTTAGCATGTGCTTACTGGCATTTATTTACATATTTACATATTTACATATTTTTCGTGTTTTTCTGAACTAAAACGACTTTCCTTAGATTGCTTTCTTTGTTACATCTGTGTATAAAAGCACATTGAAACTGAAGTGAAGTTGTCTACAGCATTAGACTGTAGTTCACCCCATTCTTAAAGGTCCTCAAATCCCGGGTCCAACAGACAGCTCTGCATAGACTGATGAAAGTCGACAGTACCCTTCTAAAAGAGGTGCCAGGAAGCTTGCTGTTCTCTCTGCCCTGTGAGAACAAGTGAGAAAGCAGTGTCTCCAAGGAGCCAGACAATTAATGTGGTAGCGTCTTGATCTCAGACGTCTCAGCCTCCAGAACTGTGGGAAATAAACTTCTTATTGTGTGTAAGCTAGCCAGTCTATGGTACTTTGTTATAGCAGCCCAAACAGGTTAAAAAAAAAAAAAGAAGAAGCAGGCATTCTCAGGACTGTTTTATACATTTGTGGTAAAAACAGGAAACAAAGAGATTCAGAAGTCCCTTAAGCATTCGAGCCAAGACAGAGAGGACATGGCTGAATAGAGAAGAGTCCAGCCTGCCAACATCAAACACCCAACAGACGGCTCACTTGGCGTCAACATCATTTTCTTTTTTTTTCTGTCCCTCACATGAAATTCCTTCCCCCTGCTCTGTCTCCTAGTGTGAAAAGAGAGAGCTACTTAACAATCAAGACCATTTCAAGGCCAAGACAACCAATTAACAGTAACACTTTCCCCAAATTGCAAACATCCCCTCTCCTTTGCAAACTTTTTAATCCAGAGGACAGACTTCCACATCCCTCCCTAATAGAGCTTGGCCTCCATCCACCAACATCAATCACTCCAGGATGGCCTGATACCCTATGTAATGTCACTGCCTAATCCCTTTATTAAAGGTCATTGGTCCTTGACTGTGAAGATGAGTTTTGTTTCCCATCCCCACCCATCCGTCCCACAGTCTGAGTCTAAAAACATTTATTCTCTCATCAAGGACAATTGAAGACCTCTGTTGAGCCCCACATCTTTGAAACCTCACTGAGGTCCAAGACATTTTGGTCAAGGTGCTAGAATGTGGTGTCCACAGACTCCACAAAGATGCATTCATCACTGGACCTTGAATGGTTTTCCACTCTCCCAGGCAGAGGTTGGAATACGGAAACACAGCTCTTTGCAAACTATCATTTTGAGAAGGCATTCAATTTGTGACCTTCCTTGGGAGAGCACTATCCTGAACCATAGCTAGAGAGAGGGACCAGGAACAAGCTTTCCCACTGGCCAAGTGTTGGAGACTGGTGATAAAAAAGGCAAGGACTTTTGTGGCTAAGGATCTTATATGTAAAGAGAGGCATGTAAACAAAGGAGTAAATGGAAGTTTGCGAAGTGAAGATGTCTGTCCCAGGAACTCGGTGCAATACAGTTTGGAGCTGAAAAAACTTGTCTGGGGACACTGGAGGGAGAGGAAGGGTTCACCGAGTAGTGGCTCCGGAGGACCGCCGGGCGTTCTGGAGGATGGGGAGGAGCTTCTCACATGGCATCCCTGAAACTGTGCTTGGGACAGGGCTGTGGTGGGAAGCCACTGGCTGGACCCGTGTGCTTTTCAGAGCTTGCCTGTCATGAGTACTAGGAAGGCGTGCACGCGTGTATGAGCGCGTGTGTGCAGGTTACAGTGTGGTGTGTGCTTGGGGGCTTCTCTCTGTGCACATATCGGAGGCTGTCTGCAAGGCAATGAGGCTTATTTAACATTCACTGTGGGACAAATAAGAGAAAATTAAAAGAGCAATTTTAGGAGGGAATAATTGTTTTCCATACACTATAATTACAACTGCCTGTAAATGCTGCTATCATAAACGAATCTGCCGTTTAGAGTTCTCTTAAATTCTTTCCGTAATGAACACTTGCTGAAGGCGGGAGACCTCGGCGACGCTCCAGCCGGGGAAGCTGGGCCTGCACTGACCCCTGGCGTCTGCCTTGGGCAGAGACCTCCCACTGCAGGCACAATGCCTGGAGCTGGGCTGGAAGTACTCCCTTGTCCTTTTCTGTCCTTGGCATTACAAAAACCCGGGAGACCCTTGGGGCAAAAGTAACTCTTAGCACCTCAGCTGTCCCAGGTCTTCTGAGGCAATTTCCTAATATTTGTGTTGGCACTATTTCTCTTTGGCTGTCTCCTTCACCAAACCGCACCTCTCAACTGTCACTCGAAAACCTGAAGGTCGTTTCTGATCTTGCCTACCATGGGGGTGAGCAAGCCCCTCAGCTGCTCACACTTGATGATGGTGTGCCTCCTGCGGATCTCTCCATCCGTCCTTGATAGACACCAGCCACCATATCCCTCCTGGATGGTATACACCAGCCTCCTGAGTGACTTTCTTGCTTGAGACTTAGTGTCTCCTGGGATCTTCCACTTTTAACTCACAAATTTATTCCTCAAGTAACCTTTGATGAACCAGAAAGACTTCTGTTAATTGCTTTTAATAAGTCACGGCATGAACTTGGCTCTATCACTTGGGCAATCTCCTCTTTGTTAGGTTAGGGGCAAGAATGGTGCTTTCCCGTCCTTCTGTTCTGAATGAAGATTTTCACTGTCAGTTCCCTCGGCGCCCACCCTTTCCCTTTGTTTCCGAGAAATCTCTTGAACCAAATAAACTCGATGATTAAAATAAAATCATTTCTTTCTTTTCATGAAAGACAGAGCTGACTGATAATTGGGGCATCTGGTCAGGAGAAGATAACCAACATTATCATAAAGAATGAACATAATCCCAGCCAAAGGCAAAACAACACTCAGATAGTTTATCTAGCCAGTGCAGCCTTATCAAGACGAAATCTAGGGTCTCTGTTAGCTATTTTGGAAATACTGAGAAAAGCACATAGCTTCATGTTCCTATATTCCCTGTGATAGTCTGAAAGAAGTGACCCTCGAGCTTACACCTGCTCTGAGATTCTAAGTTTCTCCAACACTGGCACCCCTCTTGTCATTCTCCAGAGTGAGCATAGCCTTCTTCTTTAATTGCACCTGGTCCATAAATAAATATTCCATCTCCAATGCCAGCTCTAATTAATTAAAGTTGGGAGGAGTTTGCCATGCCACTTGCAAATTGAGCATATATGTGTAAAGATCTCAGAACAAATTAATTTCACATAGATTTAATGATTGATTATTTAATGCATGGTAATTAAGCATTTGGGGGAGGGTATAAAGAGTCTAATTAGTAATAATTTTTACACTGCCAAATTATATTTCCAATTTCTCTTTTTCTTTTTGGCCCATTAGTTATCTGAACATTGCCATTTTCCTTTGATGTTATATACCATTCATTCTCTTCCCTCCTCTTCTTCTGACTGTGCTAATCATTCATCTCAGGTAAAGGACTATGTTCTCCAGCCAAGCCATCACCATAGATTTCATAATCCTTTTTCTCCACAATGCAAGTCTGGCTTGTGAAAGAATAAGGGAACCAAATTCTTCCAAGCTAATCAATGAATATCAACCTCTCTCTTTTCTCTGTTTCTTCCCCTTTCTTTATCCCTCTCTCCAAAACTCAGTATGCAGTTCTTAATGGTCTCACAAGCAGAGGTGGGGAGCAGTATGAAGTAAATTTAAGAAAGACTAGGAAAAATTGAATCATGTAGAGTCTATGCTAGATAAGAGTGTTACATTAATATTAAGTTTGGGTTTGAGGTTTATATTTATGTAGGATGAATATGCCTAGAGATCTAATGTGCAGCATGAAAACTGTAGTTAAGAATATCATATTGCGCCGGGTGGTGGTGGCGCACGCCTTTAATCACAGCACTCGGGAGGCAGAGGCAGGCGGATCTTTGTGAGTTCGAGGCCAGCCTGGGCTACCAAGTGAGTTCCAGGAAAGGTGCAAAGCTACACAGAGAAACCTTGTCTCGAAAAACCAAAAAAAAAAAAAAAAAAAAAAAAAGAATATCATATTGCATGCCAGGAATTTACTGTGTCAATTTTCAGTATTTTTTTAACCACAAAAAGATATGTGTGATGATAGTTATGTTAATTTGCTTGGCTGTAGTAGTTACCTCACTATGCTTAGGAATACCAGTGCCATATGTCTTAGATCTGCACAATCTTAATCAACCCAAACTATTAATTAGTCTGTCTATAATAACAAGATTATAATTCTGTAAGAGAAACTATTCACATTTATGAGTGAGTGCTTTCAGGTACTTTGGAATAAAAGAAGAAAATCAGGAAAGAAACAAAGGTGTGCTGCAGGAGTGTGTGTGTGTGTGTGTGTGTGTGTGTGTGTGTGTGTGTGTGTGTGTCCCTCGACATTACACAGTGAGATAATGTGGCAAGATGCCAGCAATTGATGAATCTGGGTGAAGGATCTCTGGGTGGTCATTATCCTGGCTTCCAACATTTCTGCAGCTTTCAAACTTTTCAAAACATGCCTTGAGATAAAGCCTCTTTTTGAACCACTTAGATGCTATCATGTTATTATTTCATTTCTTTTCTTTCCTTAAACCTTGATTCATCCCTGCTGTCCAAATACCAGGAGGCAGCTTTCTCCTTGTATTCAATCAGGATGGGCTAGGTTATGCTGCAGTGACAATCTGAAAATCCCAGGAACTTAAACCATCAAAGGCTTCTCTCCACTCATGCTATGTGTCCATTTCAGATCAGTAGGAGATAAAAGCCATCTTTGTGAGCATCTCAAGTACCCTCATTCTCACCTCTTAAGGTGCCATGTCTATGAAGTGGATTCCCCCCTTTATTTTCAAAGGAAGAGGTTTCTTTCCTCTTATTTAAAGATAACTGCTTCGCATGAACTCTGGACCCCTATCTCCTCTGGGATTTTGTTCCCACAATGTGTGTCTAGTTCCTCCTTCTCTATGTTTCTGGCCCTCTTCTCTCCGTGTATTTTAGTTTCTATGTCTCAGACAGATCCTGTTTGATTCTGTTAAACCTGCTAAGTTCCTGGTCCTCGCCTTTCCTTTTGCTGATGTCTCTCTCTATTTCCTGACATGCCAATCTCAGTTCTTCACACAAGCTGACATTTGCTCCCCAATTATACCGACACATCTTCTTGAAAAAACGAGTAGCCATTTTAGTTCTCCATCCTGTTGGTCTTGATCTCTCCAGAGAGATGTTCAGGACCATGTCTCCCATCCCTTATATTCTCTCTCTGACTAGGATCTTTTTGTGCCTAATTGTTGATGTTCTATTCCTATCCTCTGAGACTGCAGTTTCTCCTTCAATGTATCATTTCTCTCCTGTTATCTTACTTGTGAGAGTCCTCAAGGGGCCTTTCTGCATTTGCCTCCTTTGTCCCTCTAACTACTTTTCCTGAGATCTCTAATACAGCTCTCACATGAACTTCTCCAGCCTTGATCTTACCTCTGCTATTCAGCTTCATCATCCCAACTGTTTCTATGACATTCCCATTTGGGGCGATTGCCATTGCTTCCAAGGAACACACATTCCAACTTTCTCTTCTCTGATATTTCATTTTATCCACCTTAGAGGCCTCCTTCTATGACTAAGTTTCTAGCCCAGTCAGTCTTGTGGGAGTCTTTGACTTTTCCCTTTCTGCTCTCCATCTTCACTTCTGATAGCCAAGTCTTAGAATCTCCCCAGTGATAAGCCAATTGTTCTTGCCATACACACCATCTTAAGCTTATTTAGATGGCATAGTCCGATGGGAACTATTTTTTGTTCCTTCCCATTGGCAGTCAGCTTACATTCCTTCTTTCGTGGCAATGCCCGGCCACTACTGACCAACTCACACAAGCATCAGACTCAGATTCCTCAGTGTAGATCCTAATTTGGCTTCATCCAGATGTTCAGTCTCCTAGCAGCCCTTCCATGCTCAGGCCCACTTGGGTCCTTCTCCCTCTAACACTGATTCTATGTGTGGTTCCTATTCTCCCTCCTCACTCCTCACCTTCATTATCTGTATCCCCCCTCCCCTCTCCCCATCTGCTCCTCCTTTCCCTTCATTCATTGTCTTCACCCTCTCCTCCAATTCTTAGCCTTCCTTTAAGGTCTCGCCACCTCCTCCATGAAGGCATCTCTCTTGCTCAGGCTTACACTGACTTTTTTCTTGGTTTACCAAGACCAGTGCATCACAAACCATTTGGCTGTTGATTGTTGGGTGTACACGGTTCTTTCTTTCTTTTCCAGCTACTTTGTGTGAAGTTCTGCAGAGAAACAAGCACAGTGGTGGGCGTGCGGCTGGATCAGCAGACGTGTGTGAGTTGATTGATTTCTCTGAGATCTGATAGAAAGTTTTAGCTATCTTTTTGTTTCTCCTACCCAAGGAGGAATTATATCTGAAAGTTGCTTGAAAATATTTTTTTTTTGTTCTCCTCAGAACCATATGGAGAGATTTGTTCCCTTGAAGCATGGCTGGTGATTGCAAAGTCCCAAGACAGCCCATTTTCTGCAGCAGCCACATCTATATTATTACGCTGCTACATAATCCCACATTATAGAAATCTCTGCATTGCCTTTTTGCCTCCCCACACTCAGTTCGCCTGTGTTTTCCAGCTTTGCCATTTTGCTGATGAATAGTAATTTTTTTGCTTATGTTAACCCATTTAATCCCTTGCGCAGTTCTTTCAGGGTTGGTCATGCCATCTGATTGATACTGTTTTCCTGCACAAAATGATACAGCTCAAAGCATTTCAACTAGTTCAAGGTTACAGAGATAAGAATCACACCCAGTTGTTTTGTTGTTGCCTTTGAAAGTTGGTTCCAAGCGCTCTCTGTCACTTCAGGTTAATTGTTTGTTTGTTTGTTTGTGTTTTTGTTTTTGAGATGCTCTTTCCCTCGACTCACAGTATTTCCATTTACCAGGGAACATTTATTATGTGGAGTGTAATAATTAATTTATAAGCCTCTTTCCTCTCATCAGATGGTGGGCTTACTGAGAGTAGAAACCGGGTTCTTATTTAACCTTGTGTTTTCATTGAACAGCCCTGGCTATATTAAACTTAAGTCATGAATGAATGAGTTGGAAAGACTGTGATTTGATCTGTCCTCGTCTTACAGAAAAGGGACTGGATGCCGACTGTGTGCTCAGCATGGCTCATTGTACAAAGTGGAAGAAAACTTGCCAACCCCCTTTGTCCTAAACAACCCTTAGCATCTCCTTCTTTCTTAACAGCTCAGTATGCTTAGAAACACATGTTATTGACGCCTATGGTCCCGACTATGGATCACAGCTCAGGAAGACTTAGGTTTGCATCTCCCTTCTGCTAATTATCCACTGCCTGGGTAGATCTGAATGGGTTATTAAACTCTTAAGCCTCAGTGTTCTCTCTGCAAATCAGGTATAACCACAGTAAAAATCAGAGTTGTGGGAACCCAGTAGAGTCACTTATCAGAAGCCTTCCATGTTAATGCCGCAGCATAATAATTTGTTTATGGAAAGTTAATAATTGTTGTTCTAAGCAGGAGTGGTGACGTGCTTAGGAATCACATGGGCTGTCACAGTGGGGCTCACAGACTAGCAAGGTGTCTGATTCAAGCCTGTCAAAGGTCTTTCTTCGGTAAATCGAAGCAGAGGAGGCAGACAACAATTGGAATCATCTGGTGCCTGGACTCCTCTTGTGTGAACTCTTTTGAGAAAGGTAGGGATGAGAGGGACCTGTAAGAACTTTACAAAGTTGGAACAAATGGTTGGTGACCATTTATATTTATGAAACAGGACCTTCATGCATCCCTGCATCCCTCCTGCTGTATTGTGTTGTTGGGTGGTTGAAGTGTGTGTACATGCAGGCATGTATGTATGCATGCGTGCATGTTACTTTCTTAATGGTCTGAGCTGCTATTCTGCATCCAGAGATGGGAAATAGCACATCACAGGTAGTACTGCTGAAACATTTTCAGCTCATTTGTAAATCCATCTCCTGGAGCAGATAGAGACACAAAATTACCATCTCATAAATGTTCCAATGCACCTCAGTGCAGGGTTGGAATGTACACAAAAGGTGGGCTGTATCTCCATATAAATGATCTCTGGGAAAAACTAGCAGCTGCTTCCCTCATCGTGGAGTGTTCCTCTAATTAGTCCATTTTACAAGTTAGCAAACTGAGGTGCAATGAGATCAAACTGAATATCAGCCTGGTTAAAAAAGAGACTGGAGGGGTCTAGGGGAAACTGAGCAATGTCTGGTCCTCAGGTCAACTGGAAAAAGATGAGTCTTTGGTCCTGAGAGAGAGAGAGAGAGAGAGAGAGAGAGAGAGAGAGAGAGAGAGAGA
>CABHPH010131868.1:27260-43342 GCA_902168325.1 Peromyscus nudipes | reverse complement strand
AGAGAGAGAGAGAGAGAGAGAGAGAGAGAGAGAGAGAGAGAGAGAGATTTTCAAATCCTAGCTCCCTTTGGCACACTGTTTATTTCCTCTAAATCTTGGTTTCTTCTTCGTGCAATGAGGACCGTGAGTAATTAATTACTCATCTTTTTAAAGGATTCATACTGAAGACCAATTATGCACCAAAATCTAAGACCATAAGAATTAAGCAGTATTGCAGTGTTGACCAAAATGCTAGACAGGTGATAGATGCCCAGTAAAGGTTCTCTCTCCTCTCAGGACTTACAGCTTTGGCTGACCTTTCTCCAGGGTCGACTCTGCCTCCCCCGACTCTCAGAATGAATTGGAGCTGGAGAACTTGCTGACTGACTTTATTGCCTGTGTTCCTCTCTACCCCCGCACCCCCCTGCACCCCCAGCACTCTTCCCTCCGGGCTTTTGGGACTAGAATACCCCACTAACTCTGACAGATGATCTTCGAGGGGAGAGAAGTCTGTGACACTCACGGCCCTAAGTGACAGCCCAAGGATATTCAAAAAGATCTTGCTCATACTAGATGAAGGCAACTTGTCAAAGGGGGACAGATTGTCTTCAGCATCAGCTCCAGGGAAGCTTGACAAGTGAACCAACTACTTTACCCATTCTAGGACTAGCCTGTGGCTTTCTGAAAATGTGACAAACATGCCAGGGTCATGGGGAGACAAATGTCTGAGAAACAGGTGACCTGGGAAGGAAGGTCAAGCAGACGTAGGGGTGACTCAGTCATTAGACTTCAAACTCTTGATGCTCACAAGTGTGCACTCTCTCATTTTTGCTCTGAGTACCTTCTCTCCTGTGGCCCCAAAGATGACCCTAGGTCTTCTCTTCCACCGCTTCCATGCAACAGTATCTATGTCTGGCTCCCGTTAGCGCTCTGCTTCTCTTCCCACCACGGCGACAAATGGAGGGAAATATAACAACATAATCCTCTTCACACCACTCAGTCCCCAAAGGTCCTTATTCAGAATTCTCCATTTATCTGGTCATTAGATCTAATTAAATCCATCCAACTTAGAGCACCGATGAGTGGCACCACTTTCTCTCACCAATTAAAATAGAGGAGATTAAAGAATGCCCCCGACACTTTGTCCTTGTGAGGGTGGTGGCGTGGGAAGAGGCAGGGGAGGAACACAGAAGACTGCCCTTTATCTCTGAAAGCAGCGTTGATGTCATGTGGGCTCCTGCCAGGAAAATGTACCCTTCATGTGGCTTTTCCAGCTGTGCCCACAAACATGCAGTAAGTAGTCTGTTGTCTCCTTCCAGAAATACCTTTTTCCAAAGGTGGTTTAAAGAGTTTAAACAAGGGATGTCTATGAGTAGTAATATAAAGGAAAATAGAACTTGAACAAAAAAGAAGGTAACAGATACATTAATCCAAAATACTGTTGAAAACATTTATTCTAGTTAACATAAAATCTGGAGCTTCCTAGTAGTTAAGGCAAAAAGAACAATATAGCATATGATCATAGCTGTAATCACTTTAAAGGGGCCAAATTCACTTTCTTATGTCTCTACTCTTAAGGGATGGAAGAAAATTCTGGCTCTAAGTTCAGAAAGGAAGTTCTCCAGTGGCGCTTGCATCAGAGACGTCTGGTGAAGACAATACTTTCAGTCAGAACTATTGTTTAAGCCCACTGTCTTCCATCCGATAGGCTAGATGCTGTGTGTCTGGGGTATGGGAGGAATACTTCCATTTCTGGAGGATTACTTTGCCCATATAGGGTTCAAATTGTGACCATAGCAGTATCAGTTATCAGGATAGTACTCAGGCAAACAGCCCATTAGCGTCAAGCTGGGAGGAGAGGAAAGCTGTAGACTCCTACAAACCTGGTTCCCATAGGTGTTCACTCACCTGCCCCACATGGTTGGCTTCACGTCAGTCATTAGACTCAGGGCTTTCTCCTCTGAGGAGCACAGGTATGGCTCCAGCACACTCTAGAGAATCAGCTCAGTGCAATCCTATCCTTCAACACTGTAGGGTCTTATTTGGGAAGCTATGCATGGAGACATTCTCCTAGACCTTCCATAGTAAAATATAGCATTGGAAAGGTGTGAGGACAGCAGGGAATGGGGGGGGCAGAGGAAGTGGAGAGGTAGCCTCAGTTTACCAATCCCAGAGAAGAAACGGAGTCAGGCTCCCACTCAACACAGCTCTCCTCCACTGCCGCCCCCCCCCCCGCCCCCGAAGGAAGCATACTTCCTGAGAAAATTTCCTGAGTGCAGGATGACCCCTTCAGTTCTTGCCCCCTACTCCTACAAAAGAGTGGCTTGGATTCCTGGTCAAGCTCCTACTCTTCGGACCCCAGTCTATCCTGAGCACCCAAGCCCTTCTGCGGCGGTTTCTGCAGCCACAGACTCACTGGAGCAGCTGTGTCTTTAAGATACACCCAGTGTCCCCTTTGCCCTTGACTCAACACAGATCTCCTTCAAGGGTCCTCCTAAAGAGTGGTCCTAATCCCTTCCGGTGGTCTTACCTCCAATACTTGACCACCTCCTGGCTCCTGATAGGGCTCCTTCCCCAGAATCCTAGATTTTCCTCTGCACTTTAAGGCAAGTTCTCCACTCATCTCTGTGAAATCGCCAGGTGTGATGGTTCTTTGCGTAGGTCTGTTTGCCTGGGACATGGGATGCCCAGACATTTAACTGAACAAGGCTATGGGGCATGTGTGTGTCCAGGTTTACGGATGAGATTGGCATTTGAATAAGCTGTCCTCACCAAGGTGTCATCTAACTGGATGGGAGTCTGCATGAAGCAACAGTTTGGAGGGAGGGATAATTTGTTCCCTCTGCTTGATCACTTGAACCAAGATATCTTTGATTTTTCTCCTGACTGGGGCTGAGGCTTACAGCCTTGGTTGGCCCTGTGGTTCTTAGACCTTGGGATTAAGGCCCCACTACAATACCAGCTTCGCTGAGTCTCCAGTCTAGAACTCAGACCATTGGAATTCTCAGCCTCCGTAACTGTGTGAGCTGAGTCCTTATAATATAATGTTCCTTACTGGCCCCATGTCTCTGAAATACACCAAGCCCTTGCCTCAGCTGCCCTTAAAACTGTCCTGATCGAACCCAGAAAGCCCAGAAGTTTCTCCCCTCGTGGGCCAGACCCTGCTGAGGCCAAGCTCTTGCTGTGCCAGAGTGTGTTTCTGGTTGCAAGTTGGGCTCTTGTCCTGCCATCCATTCATAGCTACCAAAACAAGAAGGAAGCAAAGCCCAGTGGAAATACAGGGAGGGAGAACTGTCAAAAGATCCCTCCGTATTATATGACAAGCGTCCACTCCTTCTCAGCTGGACCCTGGAATCTTCCTGGGCACAGTGGCTCCTCCCCATGACATCAGTGGAGAAATGGGAAAATTGGGCAGAGCAAGAAGAGAACAAAACAGACTTCATGTATCAGTTACAGAGAGAACAATGGTTTGGCAGTTGAGCCTGTGACTCTTAAGAGACAGTTCTTTGAATTCTTGGGTTTTGTTAATAAACTGGGACCCGTGGATTATTTGTGAGGACTTAGTGGGATGACAGGCATGAAGTGCGGATCTCCTCACATGAGAGGATGTTCTTGAAGTTCAGCCCACTTACCTCCTCTTACTCTTCTCTGGTCTCTTCCTTTTCTCCATTCCTAGTCTCTGCCCTCATCCTCCAAGGCTCAGAGAGAATCAGGAACTCCCAGCAGCAGTAGGAGACTCAGCTCCACAGGGGGCGCTCTAAGATCAGGAAAAGGACCTTGGGGAACCGAGTGTGTAGTTGGGAGGATTGTGAGCAGGTACCAATGGCTGGACATTTTAAAAAAAATGACTTTTATGAAATCTTTGCCTTGATACGCTATCAATTTTCCCAGATGCCTTTTCAATATCTGCCTACAGAACTGTATGAAATTATAGTAAGTCCTACAGCTGGGGGATGCGGATGTGGCAGACATCTGTGGCTTAGATGAGAGAAGCTCAAGGCGTGCTGCTGGTAAGGTCTACTCCAGGAGGCTGCCAAGCTGCAAGCCTTCCCAATGCTGGAGTGGGGGAGAGCTGCCTGTCCGAGAACTGTCTGCATCTGGCACCTGTCCTTCCCATCCCCCTGAGATGTACCCCAAGCAGGGCACAGATCCAGGCTGCAGACTCTCAGACAGCATAGGCCTTCATCTACCAGACAGATTTGGGGGTCTCAAGATGGGGTGAGGAGAGAAAGAGGGATGGAAAGTGGGCCAGAGAATGTGCTAGGTGACATGATTTCTGTTAAGACAGAATTTAAATTGACTTGTACACCACAGAGCTTCCCGTGCCTCCAGAGGGCTGGAGAGCACAGCCCGCGTTTCACTTTTAACCTGTTGGGATGTGCAGGGCAGCCTGAGCACACTCCCAGCTGAGTCTGTGACAGCTTTGCTCCTGGTGAGAGAGATGACTGTGTCTGGCATGCAACTGACCCCACCCATATACAGGAAACAGTGAGTGGAGGAAGACGCACATCTTCGATGAACCCAGAGCATTTCCCTGTCTCCATCGGAGGGCAAGAGGCAGCTCAGGAGAGTGTGCAATAAGACTGCTTCGGCAGGGGCCTCGGGAGGGTGAGGCACCTGGACAGCAGGGTCACTGATAGGGCTAGCATCTTAAGACCTCTTGTGTCACAGCCCGTTCCAGAGGCCTGGCGGAGCTCGAAGGAACAGGGCCCACAGCCTGGGTTCCGGCAACCTGTGGGGCTGTTAACTTCACAGTGCTTGTCATCTTGTGCATTTTGTCCCCCTGCCAAACCCATTTCCACAGTGCACTCAGGAGTGGGAGGCTTCGAGGCTCACATCTGTGGCTGATAACACACGACCTTGTGTGAATCAGGGAGCTAAGAGGCTTTGCTTTGCTGTTTTGGAGAGACCTCTGGCTCAAGGCTCTGCACTATGAGGGCAGCAGATACTGTCAATTACAAACCTGTCCTTCAAACCCTGGGGCTCGGTGTGCCTGCTTCTGTCAGCCATGCATGTTTGCACAAGCTGGGGACATGCTTCTGTGTGGGAGCCTAGCTCAAAGACCAAAGAGAGGCTCAAAGACCAAACTGTTTCTTCCTTCCTTCCTCCCTCCTTCCCTCCCTCCCTCCTTCCCTCCCTCCCTCCCTCCCTCCCTCCCTCCCTCCCTCCCTTCCTTCCTTCCTTCCTTCCTTCCTGTCTCTTTTTTTCTTTTCTTCTTCTTTTATGTTTCTGGGGGTTTGGGAGATGGCTAAGTAGATAAACTGAGAAAGTTTATATGGCTGGGAAAGCATGAGGATGTGAGTTGAATCCCCCAGAACCCACCTAAAAGCCTGGCATGGGGGTGCATTCCCTTTATACCAGTGCGGTGGAGGTGGAGACAGGGGATCCTGGGGCTTGCTGGCCATCATGTAGCCAAATAGAAGAACTCCAGGTTGGCAGACAGACCTTGTCTCAAAAAAAAAAAAAAAAAAAAAAAGGTGGAGAGCAATGGGGGATGACATCCTACACTCATGCTGGCCTCCACACAAATGCACACAGACATGCATGTGTACACATAAGGCACACACATACCCCACACACAGATATGCATACACAGTAGCTCTGGGCAAACAATTCCATAAATATCACTGTGCTGACAAGTTAGAGACCATTCACAAATATAAACTGAAGATAAAGCATTTTTATGTCTTTCCTGAATAATCACACTTACCAACGTGCTGTGTGTACCTGTTGGGCACTATACAACTTCTCAAATGTTGGACACTGTCTCTTTGCCTTCTATTTTACATTGATTTTGGGGTAGTACTTGGTTCTTATCATAGCCATCATAGAAAACACTTCAAAAAGACAGGGCTGGAGAGTCACAGCTGGTACCCTCTGGTCACTTCAGCTCCAACTGTTCCAGATCCACTAACCCAGGGTCCTTCTCTCCCCAGCAACTGGGTATTGTGCATCCACTGTATGAGTGGAATGGTGAGGCTAGGCCGGGCCCTCTACCCACCATCTGTATGGCTTTGGACAGAATCTGGCTTCAGTGCTTCGGATTCCACCTCTGTAAAGTGGGTTTAGTAAATGATGGCTTGTGCTGAGATTGAAATCCGGTTGTATGGAGCTCAGAATGTTTGCTGTGATTGAGTAAACACCACTTCAAACAGGTGTGATGAAACAGTCACAGGCTCTGCTTCTACCTGGCTTACAGTCCAGGGAGAGATCCACATCAAGCAGGTATTTGGCCAAATGCTTAACAGGTTTCTATTTTAGTGTGTGTTTTGGAAATATATATATGGCTGGAATTTCACGCTGGATACCTTAGAATTATTCCCAGAGCAGAAACATTTAAATCAGATCTCTAAGGATGAGTAAAAGTGAGGGAAGCCAAGACCCCACAGACCAAGGGAGTTTGTAACTGTGTCTCCAAAAGAAAAAAATCTCGTGAGGAAGAGATCTGAATAGTTTGGTTAGTGCAAAAAAAGAGAGGGGGGAGGGAAGGAGAGAGAGAGAGAGAGAGAGAGAGAGAGAGAGAGAGAGAGAGAGAGAGAGAGAGAGAAGATAGGAAAAAACCATCCAGGGTCTTGGAGGCACTCATGGAGGAAACTTCAATAATTTCCAAGCATGGTGGGAAACCTCTGATGGCTTTTGAGCAGAGGAATGACGTGATTTCGTTCATTTAAACTCTCACAGTTCCTGGGCGTGGTGGCACACAGCTTTACCTTCAGCACTTGGCACTGGGGGGCAGGAGGATCTCTGTGCCTTCTGGGCCTGCCAGGACCATTACAGTGAGACTGTCTAAACAACCACAATAAAAACCAGACAGACAGACAACTGTCCTGGCTGCCAGGTGGAAACTGGGCTTCTAGGAACAAGGAAGAAAAATGAAGGACCAGGTAGGCTCCTACTTGTATGCTGGGCAAGGCCAGGACAGAAGAGGGCAGGTTTGAGAGCTGGAAGCTAGAACATTTGGGATGGACTGATTATTGAGAGAGGAGACACCAGGCAGGTTCCCAGAAGTCTGCGAGAGCACTGTGCAGAAGGAAGTAGGGGACGGTTTCCAGGAAAGTAATTAGGTAGAGGATGGGAGAGGTAGCTTGATGGGTAGAGTGCTTGGCTTTCATCTCAACAGCCCATGTTTAAAGGAAAAGTGCTGGGTGTGATGGTGTATGCTTACAATTCCAGCACTGGGGAGCAGAGGCAGCAGACCCCCGAGGCTTGCTTGTCTGGAGACCAAGCTGAATCTGTGAGCCCCGGATCCAAGACAGAGACCAAGTCTCAAAACCAGAGCAAAAACCTGGCCAGCCTAACTACAGTGACAGCAACATCAAAACCCCTAAACCGCCACAATACAGACAAGCCCCAAATAAGATGGATAGCTCCTTAGGAACGGCACCCGGCACTGCTCTTTAGACAGCACAGGCCCCTACACACATGTAACATGTGCACTTGTAGTGTGACAGCGAACACACACACACACACACACACACACACACACACACACACAGTAGTGCAAAGAACAAGCAACACCTCTCTGAAACCACTTTCTGCAAACACTTCTAACAAAACACGCTTTCTGCATTTCTCTTTTGAAATACCCAGGTAACTATCTTAGGCCTTCACTTTATTTTGCATGATAGTCAGAGCATCAGGGATAGGAGAAGAAGACCTTTACTGTGGCAAAGATTACCCTGTGGCATTCAAGTTCTTTCCTGACCCAAAGACTCATCTAGAAAACGGATTTCTCACTGTGCTGTCCATGACCGAGCCAGACAGACTGTATCAGTAGCTTCTTCTCCAGCCACCTTTCTGTCTTGTATTTAAGGGGGAAAAGTTAATTTGATATTAATTAAGGTACATGGCAATTTCTTCCCCCTAATTAATGTGGAACCTTTCCACGGGACACTTTGAAGTGCCACTCAGTGGATATAAGAAACTTGTCATCCTCCGCCAGGCCTCTGTTGTTCCTTCATGTTGCTCACTTCAGTCAGAAGAAAAAACTCTTTTGGATAGTGAAGGGAAGAGCATTTAACTTGGTCCAGTCCTGTCAGCCAGGAGCAGGGTGTGGGAAATCCGCTGGACCCGTCATGAGCAGTGTGGGAGGCTGGGCCGGCCACTCAGGAAAGGGGTCTGTGGGCTGGAAGGTGGTCAAGTGAGTTGGAACTGGTGGTAACCAGGGTGCTGGGGCTAACTAGGATGCTGGGATGCTCGTGTAGGACAACTGTGGGTGCAGCAGCACCCACACATGTATGGGCTCATCTCCATGGGCTGGCTTTTTGCTCTGAGTGGATATCCTTGGTGGAAGGTGGTCTGTGGATGGTTTGTCCTTCGTCCTTCTAACTTCCCAGGGATGGTGCCTGGGCTTGGTGTGGACTCAAAAGCTACCCTGGGAGTCCCAGAGCTGGAGCAGTGGCAATGAGCTAATGAGAAAAGAGAAAGTGAGGACGTGCATCAACAGTGGCAGACGAAGGAGTCTAGACAGGAGACTGGCCACCCCTCACCTGAGCAGGCTTGTTGGGCTGGAGACACACTTGGCTTTTCTAACTCTGCCGGCTCCTCTGATTTATTCTTTTCCTCCCTCCAACATTTCTTCTTTCTACTTCCTTTAAATGCCATCGAGGTGGGAAAAGAAAGAGAAAGGATCTTGTCCCCTTCTGCCCCGAACCAATTTCTTACAAAAACACTCTGGAGAGAAAGCGGAGGCCACTGGTTTTTAATCTGTGACTCTTATGGCAAGTGTTCTCCCTGTAGGTATCCACAGCCAGTGAAACACAACCTGTAACAGCCCCCGTGTGCCCAGCTCCTCCCCAGCACGGCGCCACCTGGCCATTGTGTCAGACACTTTAATTGGATTATTGTTGCTTTTCCACCTGTCTCAAGATGAAGGTTGGGGGAGACTAAGGTCTCTGGGAAGCCTGGGAGGTGGTAGAGGTGGAGGGAGGGAATGCCATCCCTTCTCACCCACTGTCTCTTCAGCAGTGTAAGAGCTGCATTCTCAGGGAAGAGAGGCAGGGCAGGCACGCCCCCCCCCCCCAAGGCCTCTTACAGCGAGAGCGCTACCTGCCTTTGAGGAAATGGGAGATGAAACTGGGGGGGAAGGACAGGAAAGGTGGGGTGTTGTGGAATAGTTGAGAAGGAGAAACCCTGGAGGCTGAATCAGTAACTTCAACTCAACTCCATAATGGTTCTTCGAGGACTCCTGACTGCCTGGGACTAGGGCTGGAAGGCAGGCAGGCCACTAGGAAGGGAGGAAAGGAAAAGGAACAGAAGAGGAACACAGTCCCTAAAAGTAACTGTGTCCTGTGAATGAAAGACAAGGAGCAAGCCCACGCTCTAAGACAGTGGTTCTCAATCTGTGTGTTGCAATCCCCTTGGGGGGATGTCAAACAACCCTTTCACAGGGGTCACCTAAGACCATCTTCCTATCCAATAGTTACATTACAATTCATAACAGTATCAAAATTATAGTTATGAAGTAGCAACAAAAATAATTTTGTGGTTGGAGATCACCACAGCATGAGGTATTAAAGGGTCGCAGCACTAGGAAGGTTGAGAACCACTGTTGTAAGAGCATCAAGAAGACAGACTGGATCCTGACTAGGGTAACCGATAAAAGCCAGGGAGATGATATGTTTTCCATGGCTTGGGTTACATGGGAGAGGAAAGAGCAAAGAAGAATGTTCTAGGCAGAGGAACAAGAGATGAGAGGTGCTGATGAGGGGTGGAGCCTGGCATACTTGACTGGGTTTTAAAGGTACTGCTGAGGCATAAATGAGAGAGAGAGAGAAAGAGAGAGGGGGGGGTGTTGGGGGGTGGGTGATGGGTGGTAATTGTTGTATAGGCACTTGTTTCCCTGGCTGAGTGTGGATTTTCTCTCTTGTGTCATAGGGAGCCGAGGAAGACTTATGAGGTGTGGATTGATGGGTTTAGAGCTATATTTTAGAGGAACAACTCTGTTCCCTTTGACATATACTTCCTAACCCTTTATTCCTGCCACATGGCTTACAATCCAAACAAGCAAGGCATGTTTAAATACATTTCAGTGTGTAGCTTAGGAGGAATCTTGAGCCTGGACACCAGCCTTACTTCCCACTCCTGCTGAACCTGGCCTTTGCTTGTTTGTGACTGCTCAGAATAATGTCTTCAGATCTCTTGGAGAACAAAGCACGGGGCACAGAATTTCAATTCTCAAGGAATTAAATGGGTCAAGGATCATCTTTGTCCCTCATTGTCCTCACTGTTTTGCCAGAAACTAGGGATTATTATAACCTGACCAAATATATCAATAGTGGGATGGGGGAATTGATGGAGAAGCATGGGGAACGCCAGCAGAATACAAGGTTAATCAGGGATGGTTTTCTGGCAAGGTGGCCTTGTGATCATGACTTCACGATAAGTGGTAAAATGATTTGGAAGGAGATGTGGAGGCAGGCAGTACAGGAAGAATCATCAAGTCAGAAGACATCAAGTCCAGCAAGGTGTGTGTGGGTGGGGCATAGTGTGTTGGGGAGGAGGGAGAGGCAAGGAGACTCTAGGAGAACTTGAAGATTAGGGGTTAGTCAATGGGGCTATGAATTCCAGTGATGGAAGACTGGAGTGTGGTGTCTAAATCAGGGGCTCTTCCTCTATCTTCTCTACCAATAATGTTTGTGGGCTCCTCCTATTCTTTTTCCTAGGCATACAGCCGTGCAGGATGGAAATGAGACACACCCCCTGTCTATTCAGTAGATTCTGAAGTAGTTATGGCACCCTCTGAACTTGATAGAGACAGGAAAGGTGCTCCAGCAAAGGAAGTAACCCTGCCAAGTTGATAGAGGTCACACGCGCACAGCTATGCTGCAAGCAAGGCCCGTGTGATACCCTGCACTCTTTGTGCTTTGGCAGTGAACCTATGATGGCCAGTTACAAGAGTTAAGATTGACTTTTAGACGTGTTCTGAATATCTGAAAATGTCCTTGCACTCTGATGAGGCAAATTTCACTTGGGTGAACACCTACATAAGAAAGTCAGCTTAATAACCGTGCTGTTTTCCTATTAAAAACAAGAGCCAGCTATGTACCTGATGTTCAAAGAACACTGAGATTCCGGAACGACGAAGGGCAATGAGTCTCCAGGATAGATTATTTTTGTTACTACATTTGTGTGTTTATTTACTTATTTAGTGCATGTGTATGTGTGCTTGAGTGCACATGATGCACATTTGGAGGTCAGAGGACAATTTGCATGAGTCATTTCTTAGGGATGAAACTCAGGTCTTCAGGCTTAGCTGCAAGTCCTCTTTCTCACTGGCCCAAGGTGAATTCTTTCATCCTCATTTTACAGATGGTGAAACTCAAGGGAGGTCAGCTCATCTTCCCCACCCCCTGCACCTCCCAGTGGTAGAGGTAAGACAGCCCCTTTCCTCTTGAGGCTAAATTGGACACATCAGCTGCTACAGATGCTGTCTTTGGTAATACCAGTTCCTCTCCATCTGAACAAAATAGGGTTCATGACTGCTAGGCTCCAACACCTGATTCTTTTTGCAGGGCTTCCTGAGGTTGGGTCTTTAGCACTGATGAAAGTCAGATTCCAGCCGCCAGCCATAGGAGACACCTGCAGGTGTTCTAGCCAATCCAGAGACCTAGAAAGAAAACCCAAGCATTCTTAACCTTTAAAAAGATCTTAGCCTGTGGACAGATAAATTAACTCCAGGGCTCTGGGAAGATTAAACCTTATTTTATGGTTTGCTTGTTAAAAACGCATAACTCCAAATCTCACCAGAGATTGCAATTAAGATAGCACTAGGCTAAAGCTATATGAGAAGTATTATTTACTCTTGGCTCCCTGCAAAGTCCAAAACGACAATGGGCTTTTCCATTTCGTAACCTGCAGTCGATCTGAAGCCACCTGCCTTTGTACCTAAATGCTTTAGGACACACACTTCTCTCTCCCAGAGTAGCTGCAGCCACAGTCACACTATCCTTTGTGGTTACCCAAAGTAACCATAAAAACCAAAGTTAAAACAAAGTTTCCTGGGCGGTCATGTTCAAGAGACACCATGAACAATTTTTAATCATCTGCTTCTCTTCTGTCCCCACCTAAGGGGTTCTTTTTCTGCATTCCCCTTTGAATGCCTAGATTTATACAGGCCCCAAATAGCTCCCTGATTTCTAAGGAAGAACCACACTGCCCAAGCAGACTGATCTTGCTAAAACATGCCCTGGAGAGGAACACTTTGGATCTTCTTAACTATCACTAGAAACAGCATGTGGAGATTCGGTTTCCTCGTCTGAAGTTTTGTGAAAAGTTGGTTAATTTGTTCAATCAGAGAGTATCACCAAGAGCTGGCAAGATTGCCCATTGGGTAAACCATGTGGCCCACAATCAAGGACCCGAGTTTGAATCCCCAGAACTCGTAAAGCATGTTCCTGCAATCTTTGTGTTCCTACCCAGAGAAGAAAGATAGAGACAGGAAAATGCCTGGCAGCTCTCCAGCCAGCTACTCTAGTGGATGTAGTGGCAAAAGGCAGAGACCCTGTCCCAAACAGGGTGGAAGGCAAGGACTAACCCACAAGGTTGTCTCCAGACCTCTACATGTACGCCAAGACATGTGCCTGTACTTACACATAGAAACATACACATACATATATCACACACATACACCATATGCACATAACATACACCACACATATCCATATACACTGTATACATACATCATACACAGATATAAGCACACACCACACATAGACACAAATATTTAAAAAAATCATTAGGTTCTGTTTAGATGGTTTTGTTGTTTGTTTGTTTTTGGTTTTTCAAAACAGGATTTCTCTGTATAGCTTTGGTGACTGTCCTAGATCTCGCTCTGTAGACCAGGCTGGCCTTGAACTCACAGAGATCTGCCTGGCTCTGCCTCCCGAGTACTGGGATTAAAGGCATGCACCACCACCGCCTGGCTAGATGGTTCTTACCATGTCCCAAAATTGATGGTTCACGGTTCTCATTGTGTGTGTGTGTGTGTGTGTGTGTGTGTGTGTGTGTGTGTGTGTGGAGAGAGAGAGAGAGAGAGAGAGGAAATACATGAGGAATGAGAACCCAGCTCTGGGTGAATTCATCCTAAGCTCTGCAAGGCAGGGGGCATCTTTTCTCAAATGTATCTTTTCCATCTTAACATTGACCCGAGGCTTTAAAAAATCTGTTTATTTACTTGTATATATATATGTACATATATATACATACATATATGAATGTATGTATGTATGTATGTATGTACCTATGTATTTGTGCTTGAGACAGGGTCTTACTCTGTAGCCCAGGCTTACCTCAAACTCTCAATAAGCCTCCTAAGTGTGGGATTACAGGTATGAGTCTCCATGTCCCATGTCACCTGGGACATTTTATTAATATTTGGATTCTAGGTTCTGCCCAAGAGCTGCTCATCCAAGCGATTGCTATAATGAGATACACTGAGCGTAGTGGAAGGAACTGTGAGCTGGTGTTTGCACTAATCTCTACTAGCTCCTAGGTGTTTGATCTTCATCTAGCTAGTGTCTTAGCTGCTTGTTTAATTCCTCCTGGTAAGAGTCAACTGTTATGATGACGCGTGTCAAGCATGTTCTCAGGGCTTTGTGAGCCTAAGTCTTACAAAGTATTGTCAAGGTCACACAGGTAATTAGAGGCAGGGCCAAGATTCCCACTGGGTTCATGGGCCCAGACAACTGGCCGTTATGTGATATTTCCTCCAGGTCATCACTCTCAGCCCTCCTTGGAGCACAGGAAAGGACACTCATGAGCTAAATGTGAAGAAGACTGGAAGACCTTCCATTCCGACTTGCTTCCTCTGTCCTGAGCTTAGCCCCAGCTCCTGAGTTACACAAAGCTTCTGGACCAGCCCTATTACCCCCCCTCCCCCCTCACCCCCGCCTCTTCTCTGGTAATTATCTGGGGCTGATTTGACCAAACTTCCGAGTCTGTTGCCTGGCAAGCCCCAGCACATCTGGAGTCCTGCTGTGGTCTCAATTGCACAGCTGTCCGTGGCAAAGATTCGGTCATCAGAAAGCCGAGGCCCAGTGGAATCCGGAGAGCAATCTTTATATGGATCAACTCTTTATACCTTTGTGTGGATTTCGCTTCTCACTCACAAAGACAACGGAGCGCGTTAGCAGAGTTCATACTGAGATGTGAGTGGCTTTTATAACCAGCACGGGGATGATTTCCACAGAAAAACCTCTTCTTTCCTGGTGACAGACCTGAATTTTTGCTAAGGGGGGGGAGGAAGCTCTCTCTTCGAGAGCATTTTGTGTGGACCCAAGTGCTTTGAAATGGAGAAAAGCTAGAAGATTCCTCTGAGGTAAAGACACATCGCCAAATAGCACAGGCCCCAAATTTAGATTTGTACAGACCGGCACAGTAAAATGGTTTCCCAAAAGCTTAAGGAGGCAGAGCCAATTTGTAGCTTTTCTTTTATTTTGTGCAATGGGGTAGAGGATATTGTTTTGGGGGTGGGGAAGATTGAAACCCGCAGTGAGAGTAAATGAAAAAACCCAAATCTCTGCTGGAGGTGGAGATAAAAAGCAGAAAAGAAAAAAAAAAATAAAGCAAAACTGACCAGTCTTACTTAACTCCCCAAGAAGAGAAGAACCGAGGGGTGAAGAAGAAAGTGGTCACAATAAACCTCTGCTGTGCTGTGATCAATTAATCAGGCCTCTCTTCCGGACAAAGGCCACTGACATTCAAAATGGTGGCTCGGGCACTCCAGGGGCCTGATGTCGCTTTCTGCATTAACAAGGACCAGTGAAATTGTATTCCACATCAGACTTCAGAACGTCAAAACTGGAGGCAACCGCAGAAGTCTTCTTGTGCAAACCCCTGCTTTTGCAGATGAGGAGACTGAGGCCCAGAGGTCACGAGGATGGTTGATACAGAGCTGAGAAAAAGACTCCCAACCCCAAGCCCTCTAGATTCGCACATCTGTTCCCTAGGGTGCCATGGATACCACACCAGCAAACAGCCTCTATTGTTCTAATTAAACATGGGTAGTCTGTGGAAAATAATCAAATCCATTTTTTTTTTTTGAGACAGGGACTCACTGTGTAGCCTGGAACTCACTATGTACATGAGGCTGGCCTTGAACTCACAGAGATCATCCTGCCTCTGCCTCCCCAGTGCTGAGTAAAAGGTGTGCAGCACTACACCTGGCTACCAACTTACTTTTATTTCCCATATTATTTGATTGCATTGAACTGGTGGTGGCTTTGTAAGATGTTAATTCTATTAGTAGTTTTATTCCTCGGTGTTTAGTGTATCTGTAGTTAAACGCAGCTCTCTTTATGTGAAGGCCAAAAGGGTGAGCAGTGAGCTGGGAGGACGGCTTCCTCCCTCTTTGGCTGGGGATTGTCAGTGACCTAATTAATAATTTTACCTCCCTCCCAGTTTAGAAGCCTGGACACAACCAGAGCTCTTCATGTTAGCTGTCAGTACTGTCATTTATGCTCGCTATCAATAATCCTGTACTCTGACAACATCCTTTACTTTTAGACTTAAATCCCATCTTATAATATAAATATCACACTCTAGGCAGGACACCATTAAGCAATTATTGCACTTCCCAGGTGAGGTGGATTTCTTGGCCTCGCCTCTTGATGAGAAGCTAGGACATGAGATGTGCCCTAATCACTCAGAGACGCTGGGGCAGAAGATTATTATACTATTAGATGGACGGGGGAGGGGGGGCGGACACCTGTTCAATTGGCAGACTGCCAAAGCCCTTCCCTCTAGACGGAAAAGTGAAGGTGGGGCTGGTTGTAAGTGTAGGAGAGGGGAAATACATGAGCTGGAGAAGCCTGAGCAAGGAGATGTGTCCCCCTCTAGAAGATCAGGTCAGTCCTGAGTCTGTGCTCTGCTTTGTCATCTCCAAACGTCTTATTCCCAGGATAGCATTTTGTATTTCTCTCTAGTAGCCAAAACATTGAACAAGGTCATCTGCAGTACAGTTCAGGCTTCCCGTTATGGAGATGAGGAAACCCAGGAAAAGAAAAGATAAGGGAGGCAAAGCAGTCCTTCAAATTCAAATACTCCCACTCCCCCACAACACACACACACACACACACACACACACACACACACACACACACACA
>CABHPH010131868.1:10904-25314 GCA_902168325.1 Peromyscus nudipes | reverse complement strand
ATCTATCTATCTATCTATCTATCTATCTATCTATCTATCTATCTATCCATCCATCCATCTACCCATCTATCACTTATTGATTGTCTATCTTGTTATCTACCTACATACCTGTTGTCTATTTATAATCTATCTATCTATCTATCTATCTATCTATCTATCTATCTATCTACCTACCTATCTACCTATCATCTATCTACCCATCTATCACTTACTGATTGTCTACCTTGTTATTATCTATCTACCTACATATCTGTTGTCTACCTATAATCTATCTCTCTACCATCTATCTATCTATCTATCTATCTATCTATCTATCTATCTATCTATCTATCTATGTATCTATCTATGTATCTATGTATCTATCTATCTATCTATCTATCTATCTATCTATCTATCATCTCTCTACCTATCACTTATTCTCTATCTTGTTATTATCTACCTACATATCTGTTGTCTATAATCTATCTATCTACCTATCTACCTATCTAGCTAGCTGTCTGTCTGTCTGTCTGTCTGTCTATCTATCTGTCTGTCTACCTACTTTTGTCATCTGTTGTCGATTATCTATTTTATAATTTCAAGAACTGGCCAGGCATGGTGGCACATGACTACAATCCCAACATTTCTCGGGAGGCTGAGGCAGAGGGCTTGTGAGTTTGAGGTTAGTTAGATCCATATAGTAAGTCATTGACTGATTAAAAATAAAATGATAAAAATGAGTGAAATAAAAAAATTTCAAGAGTCACATAAAAGAGGGAACTGACAAGGCTGCCTGACTCCTAGCTCAGGGCTCTCCCCTTAACTCAGCTATTCAGTATGGTCATACCCTTTGCTTCAGCAGTTGCTTGGCACCTTCCTTCTTGGCACCCCCTCCCACCCTTCCCCACTCTCCACTGTCTCACTCACCATCACCAGCTTTCCTGGCACTTCCTAGAGGCTCTCCAATCTCTGCTCAAGAAGTGTCTTGACCACAAGATGTTCAGAGTGAGGAGCCAGACTCTCCTATGGCAGTCGGGGACTTGGAGGTGGGGGTGAGATGAGGAGAGGACAGAAGCTGAGAACAATATTGAGCGCTTCAGCCAGCACACGTGTCTGACACAGCAACATCAACCCCCTGCCTCCCCTGCCCATAGAAGCATCAATAACATCAATAAAACAGCTACCCCACTTGGGCCTTTGCAGTGCTGCCACAAGAAGGACAAAGAACAGCCTCTTTCTGTCAGAGCAGAGCTTGCTGCTTGTACTTGATGGGAGTAGAGGGGGGAGCCAGTCCTACAGAAGCCAGAAAAACACCAGCCACTGAAAGGCAGGGCCACTCCCGTAAACCAAAGCCCACTGAAAGGCAGGGCCACTCCCGTAAACCAAAGCCCAGAGTGTGATAGACTGCTGCAGATACCCTGAGCCTAGGACTCTGTGTAGAAAGCTCTGGGGAGAGCTTTCCCCAAAGAGAAAGAGTCATGCACCACATGGTGATATTTTGGTCAATGGCACACTACATACATAGTGGCGGTCTTCTCAGAATGTATTTGCCATGTAGTGGTCATGCAGCCGTCTTGGTTTGAGGAAGCACACACACTCTGTGCTCTTCTCACAATGATGAAACTCCTAATAGTGCAATTCTGACAGCACACCCCCAGCGATAAGTGACATTACCACTGTACTTGAGTCACAATTTCCCATTTGTTCTGAAGACAGTGGCTCAGGGGTTCCTGAAAGTCACTGGGTGCCACTCACACGTCTTTTGGACTCGGTTGTTCCATTTGTCCAGAAGGCTTGGCTTTGTGAGTGGTGTCTCTGCCACCTTCTGGTCCATTCCCAAGGTCACCCCCATGTCAAGTGTGGCCTTGCTTTCTTTGGATCACACTCATGGTCCTTCTTGCTGTGTCACTGCGTGGTGTGTGGCTACTTGTGCCACTAATTACGACAATGAGTCAGAAACGCTCTTGTCTACCTCTTCCTTGGTTGTTCAACTCGTGCCAGTAGGGACCTTCTGTTTTCTGCACCCTGTGTTCTGTGGTTCATGCTTCAAGCAATTGATGTTCTAAACATACTGGATATGCAGAACAAAGCCTCACACCTTCCCTCAGTCACTGCCAGTAAACACGGTTTCCTTCTAAGCTAAATCAATTAATCTGCCAATCGATGTTAGGTCAATGAACAAAATATTAACTCAACAGGAGGGATATTTCAAACAATCTTATTGTACATCAGAATGACTTCAGTTCAGGACAATAAATCATGAACTTAACGATTGCTAACACTTTAGATTTTAAATTTTCTTTAAAAAAAGCAGTATAATATATATCTTCATTAGTTTGAGTTAGCCATTCCACAAAATCTATGCATGTATCAAAACAACATGCTATATGTCAAAAACACATAGTTTTATCAACTAAAACATAAAGCACACATATATGTAATATTGGCACAAACCATAAGAAATCATTAATAACCAATGGCTTTAGAGTTACAAAAATGGCAATTCCATATGGTTCGGCTCAATCTGTGACTGCTACCCTCAAGAGGAAAAGAATAAAAGGGATCTAGCACTCAGCGAACACCTACTATGTTCTGGGAGCTTTACAAGTATCATCTTCCAGTTTAATCTTCCTTTACCTGTGATTCGAAACGCAGAATAGACAGGAGAGAAACAAAACAAAACAAGATATTAAGAGATGGGTGGGGTGGTGGAACGGGAGAAGAATCCTGGTTGGCTGATGAAGGATTCTTAGGGTCAGGTGTCCCTCTCTTTTGTCTGTGCTTCTCCCCCATCTTTGCTTACCTCCACTAGAGTCCTCTTCATGCTGCAAGCCTCTTGTTGACTTACTGCTCTGTCAGCTTCATCACTCTACCTAAGTTTCTCAAGGGCAGGGACCACACCTCCTCATTGCATCCTTCTGTCCAGACTGACACCTAGTGCGAGGTTGTGTTCAAATGTTTGTTGATGGAAGCAGAGGGAACTATGCAAAGAATTCTAACAGCAACTCAAAAGATTCCTCATATTCTGGTGGATATGAGGAACCTTTTTGTGCAGCCCTCACCAGGGGACTTAGGCACTCAGCGTGACTCAGGAACAGAGGACCCGAAAGGATTGGACCAAAGAGGAAGAAGGGCATGATCCAAGAGCGATTACAATAGCAAGTCCTGGTCAGGCTCATTGCCATTTTCTGTGTTTCTTTTGGTCAGCATACCCTGATGTTATTCCAGATTACACAGTCCCCCTCAGGAAGATGCACGGTATACTCATTAACAGCTACCATTTGCTGAATACTCCAATAGGCATTAACACCCCTTTTACAGATGGGGAGGTCGTATCCTTTATCCAAGGTGAGAAGCTGAAATTCTGTGTCTCTTATTCTAAAGTTCATCCATTTTTATCTTTAAAGATTTATTTTTAAGTATGTGTATGTGTATCAGTGTGGGGATCTGTGCATGTGAAGGCAGGTGTAGGTGGTTGTGAGCCACCCTGTGTGTGCTGGTAACTGAACCCAGGTTCACTATGTGCTCTTAACCACCGAACTATCTCTCCAGCCCTAAAAAAAAATCAATCCTCTTAAATCACCGAATGTTAGCAGTATAAACCCAGATAGTGGCTTTAGTTCCCTAGAGTATCTGGAAGTGAATCTAGCATCTCCAGTAGCTCCATGTAGCATCAGGACCAGAAGTGCACATGAGAGTCTTCTCCATTTTTGATACCCTGCTCTGCAACCACTGGGACAAATCAGGCATGCTGGCTCCTCACCAACCAAACCTCATGCCAGGCAGTTCTCAGAGCCTTCCATTCATCATTCTCTACGAGGAATTAACTGATTGGGGTTGATTTATGGGGATAATCAGGAACCTCTTGCCAGAAGAGCCCTAAATCTTGGTGTTTGTCCCCTTCCTGTCCTGGAAGAGCCCCCACTGAATCTAGAGAACCGACTCATGGTGGATTTTAGCACATGCCCTCCTGACCCCTAGCACTGCATCTTTTTTTCTCTCTCCCTGATCTTGAAGGAGGCGTATCTCCAAAGGGAAGGCAGAGTTTCACAAGGAGGAGATAGAGGTGGCGGAGAGAACAAACCTTGAATATGCTAAGAGCTCTATTCTACACTTTGAATGACAGCGAAGACACATCTTGTCAAATTACCACTTCAGTCAAACACAGCTAACCCTCCCCAGCGTTGACAACAGAATGATTTCAATTCTAAGAAGGGTGAAAGGAGCCGGGAATTAAACCTTGGGCTATTAACAGGGTTCCTGTCGCACTGAGTGAAGACAGGTTCCCACATATTCTTGCATCGTCTTCCAAATATGTTGCTATTTGAAGCTGTGGTGAGAGAAAGGCCCATGGTCAGTGAATGCCCAACTTCCTTTTCCAGCAGAAAAGAGACTCCTCCCAGGAAGCTGCCTTGAGCCACGTGGGCCACCCAAGAACTGTGGAATGCCAATAAAACTCAGGGATGCTTCTGACTCCTGAGCTGGCCACAGTACCTCTCCAGCTCTCTGCAACCCACCACCACTCTGGCTGGTAGTCTGTCATCCAGGCAGAGTGGCAGGCTGTGCCCCTTCAAGATGCAGGACTGAAGTGGGAGTGGAAAGGTTCAAGGTCAGATGTTGAGGAGGGGTTACCACAGTGATCAGAACTAGTGTGAATGAGAGAATGGATACGGCTGTATGAACATTGAGCTGAGACCAGTGTGACAAGCAGGGTGATGTGGAGGAAGATGGGTGGGGGAGAAATCCACGCTCCGTGTGAACTTAGAAGGAAGGAGGAAGGGTGAGGGGACTAAGATGTCAGCAGTTCCACATTCGGGAAGAGCATTGGGGTGCAATGCCCTTTTGAAAGTCCCCAGTATATTTAAAGAGAGGCACCAGAACCTCCTTTCACCAGGGAATGCCTCTGAGCCCCACAGAAAGAGCCTGGCCTCACATTGACGTTGTATCCTAATGGTCACTGCTAACACTAGTGGATCTGTCTGCTTGCTTTTAACATTTGGCTTTCTGCAAATCTGCATTTCTAAGAGGCTCTATCATGTTTCTTACCAGCTTAGATTCTGCCCAATATCTACTCCTGTCTTTGGGTTTTTGACTTGGTATTTATATTTTTGAATTTCTTTCCTGCACAAGTCTTTTAATAATTTTTAGGCAACAAATTCATTATTCTTCCTCCTCCTCCTCTTCTCCTTTTCTTATCTGACACTGGTTTTCTCTGTGTAGCTTTGGATGTCCTGGAAGTTGCTCTGCAGACCAGGCTAGCCTCAAACTCACAGAGATCCAACTGCCTCTGCATCCTCCAGAGTTCTGGGATTAAAGGTGTGCGCCACCACTGCCTTTAAACTAGCACTTTTTGATCCAGGGTCATTCTAGTTATACTTTTACTCCCTCAGTGGGTCCAAGAGAATCATTGCTCTTCCTGGGAGAAGTAGCAGCTGTGTGGTATCAGCTTTCTCTGAATGATATTCCATCTCTATAAATCCAAGTTCACCAGGAAGTACTTGCCTTATGCTCATAGACATTTGGGTTTGGGAGAGCTGTCAAGATTACTGAATTTGATGCTTCTCCCATTCAGTATGCAAATCCAGTTATATCAATGATTGCAAAATAAGACACTTACCATCAATTCATCCCGCTAAATACTTCACAGGTGTCATTTCATTTGCTCCTGATACCCAGTTCTGTGAGGTACATACTGTTACCTTCCCTTTACAGTTTAGGAAACAAAGCCTACCGTCTTCACCCCAACTCTGCACTACACTTCTTACATAGGCCTTCAAGCTTCCACAGAGATGTCAGCCATAACTAGGAAATCATGAGCTGTGAGACATCCTGTTTACCTTCGGAGCCCTGGCTTCAAGAAAGAAGCTCCCGAGGCTGAACTGACAACCCTCTCCTCATTTTTACCCATTGTGCTGGTTTGGGAAGCCAGTTACAAGCTTTGATTCCTTTTGCACACGTTTCTCTTGAAATTTGCGAAATATTTCCAACTTCAACTTTTCCTTATATGCTGCTTTTGACAATCCCTGATTACTACAGTGCGCCTTCCATTATAATGCACCAGGGCCTCAAAATTGTAGAGTAAATTCACATTATTATATTGTGTTTTATGGATTCCTATCATTTTATTCTCTTTCATGATAAACTTCATTAGCTAATCAAAAGACTTATAAGACAAGGTCCTTGCCCACAAGGGAATATTACTCATTTTTCTCCGATGAGAAACTACAAGGTAATACATTCAGTGCTCTGTTTATTGGATGGAGCTGACTGTAGATATGATAGAAAATCCAGTTAAAAGGAGTGAAGTTGTCAGGAGCCATCAGGGGAGGCTTTGGGACGGCTCATAGCTTAACCTGGGCTTTGGCAGTGGGAAGCCCTGGGAACAGCAGTACGGAGGGATCTGGATGGCAAACTGCGGGGATAAATCACAGGTGTGTGCTGAAAGCAAAGAGCAGCATGGCTCTGCACAGCAACCTGGTCCAGGAGGAGGAGGGAAGAGTGAAAGATGGGGATGAGGGGGAGGCAGAGGAATCTTGGCTATAGGGTTGAAGGATTCATGTGTGTAATCCTGGAATCAGTGAGAGAGACAGGGGTTATTTTAAGGGCATTTCCTATAGTCCAGCCTTTCATATATCTCCCTTTTGCTGGCCCAGTATTTCTCTGCAGGGCACCTATGCTAATTTCTATCACCATTCCAATTTACTCCCAGCTGGCTTTTCTGTTTCTGTCCATTTCAATCCTAGCCCCTTTTTTTATTTTGCCCAAATCCCACTTTACCTGGCAATTGCTGAGATTCTACGGCAAACCTCTTCCTTCCCTGCCTGGATCACGCTCTCAGATACCTGCCTACCTCCTGTCTCACCTGCGTCCCATGCTCCTGCCAGACACAGCAGCACAAATAAGTTAGCTCTTTTTGGTCAGTCTCTCTCACATTTGTTGCACATGGTCTGCCAAAGAGAATCCCCTTGTCCTCATTTCCAGCCATCCCCTCTGTGAACGCGAAGTTGTTTGGTTGTATCATAGTCTCTCGCCCCTTGCATTGACCGCTCTTTCTGCATGGAGTACCCAGTCCCCCATTGCTTTCCCTAGCAATAATATCCTTCAAGAGGAAGCTTGATGGGGTTTCTGGGGACACTTCCTTGTTCTACACAAGCTGAATTAGGTGATCTTCTCCTTCCGGATAATCTTGGGCCATTTCATGAGCATGTCATAACATACCCTGTATAGATCCTACCACATTGGTCAAAAAAGCAATAGAAAGGAATGGGGGTGATCTTATCTCTATTGGAAAGCTATCAAGGACTTAGAGAATCCAAGCTGGAGAAAAGGCTGGAACATAAGAAGGAATCAAATGAAACACAGATATTTGATTCCGGGAACTATAATAGATAAAATCTGTTCCCTCTGTATTTCACCACTGCAGGATGGAACTGGGCTCCAAAAGTTCCCATAACTGTATGCAGGATTCTCATTTATGGAGAAACCTTAAATTAGGGAATCTCTATCATTTATTTTCCCCCAAGTCCTCTGACTTCTTTGACTAAAGTCTTCCTTGTGGGAGGGGATGTATGAATTGACCATTAAGAATTCCAAAGAGCAACTCTTCAACCGTGAACCCTGAAAATCCAGGAAGTGACTATGAGTGCACAAGAACGGACCACCCTTCTGACTCAGAGCAGCCAGGGAAAGTACAGTGGGAAGCTGACAGGATACATAGCAAGATGATACCTCACAACGATTTCCAGAATTCGGTAGCTGATAATAATTGCTCACTTAAGTGTCCCGAAGCTTTAATTTGGTAAGTCTGTAATCAATGGCAATTTTGCCTGGAGGTAGCGGGAGGCTGAGTGACAGATAAAAATAGTGAGCTACAGTGTGTTACCCATCCTAGCAGTTGAAGGAATGAACAGAAAGCCTTACATGTTTGCAAATGGGAAGTGGAAGAAGGCTGAGTCAAGGCTCTGTGGGTGAAAAAAGGGAAAATATTCTAGGAACCGTAGAGATGGGTTTTGTTTGTCTGTGGAGAGGGCTATTCTCCAACTGTATCCAACCTCTCAAGTCTTCAGCTGGTTCCCCCAACCACCTGTTTAAAACGCTACTCAAAGAAGATCCTTTTCAGGGTTATGGAGTTTATATTTTCTAAAGGAATCCAAACCCAGGAGAATCAGTCCCATATAATTCATTTGCTTTTCACATGTAATTCTTAATGCCTCATAATTTACTGGTTGTGGTCTCTGTATGTCTCCTAGATTTAGAGAATAGCTGGCTTCCTACCTAATTCTTTATATCCATACCTCTGCAGCTCTGTCTCAGCTTTTGCAGGACCATGATGCCTAGTAACATCTCCGTCCTGCCAGGATGTGAACATTCAACATAGTCCCTCAGTAAAATCAGTCTTTTTGAGTTAGGTTGGTGCCTTGACATGTTTAGTCTCTTGCTACCATGCATCCTTGCACATCTTCGGCTCAGCTTAGCCGAGGACAGTGAGAGCTCCAGAACTCACTCAGCAAGCTGAGCACCAAGCCCAGGCTGATCCTCACCAATAGGTTTTCAAGAGGGCTCATGGCCACATCTTCTGCCTCATTGCCATATCTCCATGGCAGACAGAAGAGAAAATTGCTTCCATGACATGACTTGGAATGTTCCAGTGTTAAAATGGCTTTCTTATCCTTCTGTGTTCTGCCTAGCCTCCACCAGTCAGAGGAGTCACAGTGATACAAAATGCACACTGTAGGATTTGGATTCGAAAGATCCACGTCTTTGATTCCTGGCTCCTTCTTTTTTGTTTTTGTGACCTTGGGCAGACTGGCAGACTTTCTAGGCCTTGATTTCTTGTAGAAACCAAAGGGGAAGTAGTTGTAATGTTCTCTACTCAGAAAGGTAGCTATAGTCTACAACGGTTAATTACACATTTCAAATAACTAGAGGAGGAGAGTCTGCAGGTTCCTAACAAATACAAATGATAATATTTGAAGATATGGAAATGCTGATTACCCCGATTTGATCATTACATCTTCTATATACGCATTGAATCATAATACCGTGACCCATGAAGAAGTACAGATATTGTCAATTAAAAATAACATGAAAGGCTTTTTGAAGACCCCAAAGCTATGTTCACATGCTCATTTTTGTTGGTCTTCATTAATTCAGTCCTGGGAGACTTTTACCTTCCAGAACCAAGTATTAATTTTGAATTCTCAAAGGAGGGGTAAAATTTTATGCATATAAGCTAACACCTTGTGGCTCAGAATCAGAAAACAAGCATTGGAGAAAGATCTAAAGTGATAGTCTTGGGAAAATTCAGAAGCTCCTGGCATGAAGAAGTGATTAACCCTTTCCTCTGAGAGGAAAACAAAAGTCCCTTATGGGTGCTTTCTGTGTCCGTCTCTAACAACATTAAACCAAAGCCACAGTGAACCACCCACTTACACATGACTTCTGTTGGCTTATTTACAGAGCAAAAGGAAAGCAAAGCCATAGTGAACCACCCGTTTGTATATAGCTTCTGTTGGTTTGTTTGTACAGCCGGTAACCCATAAGAACCTAATTTGTTCCAGGGCTTTCTTCTGCTCGCTAAGAAGAATATGCAGAGAACACATATTTCTGACTTCATGGAGCCAACGATCCAGCGGGTGAAACATACAGGTGGTATATCCATTCTGACCCAGTGCCCAGTGTGGCCCAAGTGCTGAGATGAGCAAAGGGTCATGTGATACAGGTCCCGTCAGAGACTGCTTAGTCCAGACAAGCCAGGTGAGATAAGACCTGCTAGGGGAAGGCTCTCTTAAGCAGCAGCAAGATAAGGGGTGCAGAGGAAGGAGATGCAGAGTGGTCCAAGCCGACTGAATGGTCTAGAGAGAATATGGAGGGGATTGGAATGCAATTAGTTTGAAAAATTGAAAATGAACTAGTGCAGACTAAGCACGGTGTGCTGGGAAGTTGGAGAGGTGAACAGAATATGTTAACAGGCTTCGTGTCACATGAAGACCTTTAGGCAGGAAGTGGTGGGTCACAGAAAGGTTTTATGTAGGAGACTGGCATTCACTACGGTATGACTCACGGTGTATTAGCATAGCTCTTGATTTGACTGATCTCCCTGCCCACTCACTAGGCTGCGAGCTCCACGAGAGCTGGAGAATGTCCTATTAATCACTGTATCCCAAGTGCCTGGCGTAGAGTAGGCACTATATTAGTGTCAGTGGAAGTGAACAAAACTTATTGCCCTTTCTTCTGTACCTTCTGCCATGCCTCATGGGATAAACTGGCATGAAATTGGGAAGGGGAAATAGGAGTTTAGTGGAAGCCAGGACGTGTCTTTCTCGGCTCCTTTCAGCTGGGAACATGTCTCCATCCTTACTCCTTCTGGGTCCTTGGGAATGAAAAGCCATCTCAGGCTTGTCAAGAAGATTCTGGGTTAGTAAAGCATCTCCTGTTGGGTCTTGATGTCCCCAGTTAGTTCCCAGCAGGCATTGTTTCATCACTCTGTCCTGTGTTTCAAGATGCACAGGGCTCGCCAGTCTGGGTATCACTCTTTCTAAGCTCGTACTTCCTCTCAACACACCTGTCTAAGTAGACATGCTCTGGGAGACACTACCTGTTTAAGCTGCATTTGCTTATGAGATGGGCTCTGCTTCTCACGAAGAGCCACCTGTGGATGATGGGCTTCTCAGTGAGCATGAGACGGGAGAAGACATTTCCTTCCAGCAACCTGACCAGCTAGTGCTTTTGAGCTTTTTTATGGATACTACTGATTCAAGGCTTCCATACCCAAACAACCAGATATCGTTGCAAGTTCCGACGTGTCAGAACCAGACAGGTCACTTTAGGTGAGTGCTTCCTGGCTAGATCTACCTCTTAAATCATTGAAATGCCAGTGTTTCTGCCACTGACACAGAAACCACCGTTAAACTGAGACACGATCGAAGTTGGAGCAGCATGGGCATCAGCTGGCGACTGTGCGGAGTTTCCTCTTTACAGCTTGTTCCTGTTTGTGCTAGTCCTCCTGCTTTGATTCTGAGAACGCTGTTCTGACATGCATTCCCATTTTAATAAGATTTAATCTCATCACAAACCTACTGAGCAACGGTCTGATCTCTGCGAGCCTTAGTGATAGACAGCAGTTTATAAAACTCTAAAACGACCATGACTGTCAGGTGACAGTGACCTAATTCCAATCACCATTCCTGGGAACTCTGGCCAACTTTTAACGACCTTGCCTTGCGACCTTGGCCTCTTTTGTCACTTTAGGACTTTTGCTTTTTCAGTCCTTCACGGCTTGCCATAGTTTACTCTCTACATCTGTTACTTGGCCCGGCAGCCTGTCTCTACCTCGGCCTGTTTCTTTGTGTTGCCCTGTCCTTTCAGAACATTCTGCTCCATCCCTTGATCTTCCTGCCTTTCCTTTATTCATCTCTGTGTATCTGTCCCTTCTGTGTGTGTCCCCACCTCCTGGCTGCTCCCTCCCCCCCAAGGTGGACAGCCATGAAAGATACCCGGCATGGCTTCTCCACACCAGCGTGTTGCTAACGCGGACTCCTTACCGCTCTCAGTAGAAATAGCTTTTGCCTTTTGTTGCCAAATCGGAATCTTCTCAGCAGTGAAAATGTGGCTTATGAAAGCAAGTACCTTGTAATTAAATAAATGGGTAATTTCAGTGTTTTTTATTTCTATTTTTCTTCCCGGGGATTTTTTTAGTAACGGGAAGGAATGGATAGGCGTGTTTTACTTCCCACTGATGGAGAAGATAAAATAAGTCACTCTGTATTTAGGTTTTATTTGGGTATTTGTGATAATTAATAAGAAGGAAACATCTGTCCTAGTGGTGGAGAAGATGAGAAGGCATGGAGGGGAGAAAAACCTGGCTGCATCAATGAAGACTGTTGGGGAAAGATGCAGTTGGCAAAAATACTGGCTGAGTTACAATTTGGAGAAAAGTTAAAGACTAATAAGGGCTTCATCAAACACATCAGAGGATATGGTCTTGAGGATATGGTCATGGATGAGCAAGATGATGAGGACACACGACATATATAAACTGATGGATACTTTGAAGGGTGATGGAGTCAAGGAGAAAGCAGACATATGGAGTCATGATGAAGCCGTGTCCCATAATGGGCTCACTGGGTAGGAAGGAAGTTAGCCAATGCGAATTGTCACTGCTTCCAACCACTCTTCCAGACCCCAGGTCTGTGCAGGCTGTGTCCAAGAAAACAGCATTAAGGGACTTTGAGGCCAGCACAGAGTTCCAGGGCTGGAGCAGTGGGATCAGTGGCAAGAGGGAGTGTCAATACACACTGAGAAGACAGAGATCTGGGGTGCCGGCCCATTGCAAACAAAGTTGACAGCTTCCACCTCAATCCCATCTTTTTCTTGTTCCTCCTCCCTTCCTAACTCACTCTCTCATTCTCTCAAAAAACAAAGACCAAAGGCAGAGTGCTCGTCTGTGCCTTCTGGATACTCAGATCCAATGCACTTCTCAGTGTTTGTAGACTAGGCCTACATAGAGGAGCCATGATTATCTCTTTGCAGTACAGAACAAATAGCATCTTTACCCCAAAAGATCGTGGTCTCCTTGTATGATCTAATGTTTGTCATTTAGAATAAAACATCAAGCAATCTAAAAATAATAATAACCCTCACAAGACCATAATGAATATTTCTCACTCAAAACTTTCATAAAGTTTCAATATCGCAATGAAATGCCTGGGTAGATACTTTATCTCTGGTAAAGCTGCACCATATTAAAATGTGACTCCATAATGAACTTTAGAATCGTGACAGCCTCTCATTATTCAAACCATTTGCCAACCTGATTTCCTTAGGTCTCCCCATAAAGGGCTTTTCTTTGCCACTGTTGTTTACAGTAGTGAAGTTTCTATCTAGTAAAACATCTTTTTAAAAACCTCATGCTGGTATAAAGTTGTCTTTGTGAAATCTTTACCTTTTGCACTTTTAAAAATTATGTTCCTTGTACAGAGGTAGTATGATCTCATGAGTAAATACTGACATACAGATCAGAGCTCTCAAGTTCAAGTCCAAGGCCCACCAATTTCACTTGCTGTATACTCTTGGATAAGTTATATAATCTCTCAGCGCCTGAGTTTCCAATGCTGTTCAAAAAAAAAAAAAAAAAAAAAAAAAATAAAGAAAGAAAAAAAAAGAAAAAAAGAAAAAAAGAACAAAGAAAAAAGAAAAGAAAGAATAGGACACCCACCTCACAGAGTCTCTGTGGAGATTAAATTTGACCAATGTAAAATCCACTGTCTGGGCTACAGCAAATACTCAACATACCATAAGAAACACGGCTACAGCTGTTGCTGCCATGTTATCATGGCGTTTGATGCAGCTCTGTAGCTTAGTCACTTATCTAAGTATCAAACTTATTATCATTGATCCTTATGTAGAATTATGAGGAATGATCTCTTGGGATCTCCTTTATTGGCAAGTGAGAGGAACCTGACTTTTATTCAGTTAGCAAACACGTACTGAGCATTTCTCTTTGTCGGAAACTCTCTCTCTCTCTCTCTCTCTCTCTCTCTCTCTCTGTGTGTGTGTGTGTGTGTGTGTATTGTATATATTTGTGTGCTTCTGTGTGTGTGTGTGTGTGTGTGTGTCTGTCTGTCTGTCTGTCTGTGCACTGAAGTTATGGTACCAAAAGGGCTTGGTGCTGAGTTTAGGGTACTACATTCTTATACAGAAAGACAGAAAAATAAAGAATGATAAAAAGAAAATACCAGATTGTGATAGGAAATTAAACGACACACCATACAGAATGTTCCAGGAATCAGAGATAACTTGGATTTGGGGGACGGAGCAGCCTTTGCTGAGGCACTCGGATGATGAAAAGAAAGCAGCCGCGCAGGCTCTCTGGGCAGACGAGCGAATGGAGAGGCCTGAGGCAGAGAACAAGCCTGACAGTTTTGAGGAAAGAAGACTTAATTAAGGAAGACGAGCTGGCAAGGTGGACAGGAGCCAGATCATGAAGTCTTATGGACCATGATGAGAAATCTGGATTTGATTAATTATTGGGGAAGCAGTTGTGAGAAATTAAACACAAGAGTGATACTGTCTCACTCAGATTCTAAAAATGTGGCATGCGAAGATGGGGAATACACTTTAGGAGTTTAGGAATATTAGTGGGAAAGCAGTTAGGAGGTTGTTGTGGTCCATCAGGTGGAGGAGAGAGAGGAGATGCAGAGAATAGACCTATCATAGGGATGGGAGCAGCAGGATTTGGGGGTGGGTAGGATGTCCAGGGTACAGCACTAGAGAGTTCCTGGCTTAGTCTTTGGTTTCTGGTAAATAACTTTAAAATGTGCCAGGTATGGTGGCATGTGCCTTTACTTCCAGCACTCAGGAGCCAGAGGCAGGCTGCTCTCTATAAGTTCCAGGGCAGCCCAGCCAGGGCTATATAGTGAGAGGCTATTTT
>CABHPH010131867.1:0-21408 GCA_902168325.1 Peromyscus nudipes | reverse complement strand
AGCTGTTGTGAATATTTTTCACTGACTGGCTAAGGCAAGCACAAGCCTCGAGGAAAGTTGCAATCAGAAATGCCAGCCTCAATGCCGGCTAATGAGGCAGGTGCGGTTCTGATTTGGGGGCCAGTGTCAGATGAAGGAGAAACACCTGTTGAAGCCAGTTGAGGAGAGAATAGAAACCTCCCAATGTCCCATAATTGAAAATGTAAAATGCTTGTTCAAATCTTCCATTGCAAAGGCAAAAACTTTGTTCAAATCTCCTAGACAAGAATTTGTAAGCAAGTCTGGTAAAAGAGAACCAGTTGACTCTCAGACCCAAAAAGAACTATGGGAAATGACTGATATGGGAAATGATATAAGGGACTGATATTATTATGGACTGATACAGTGAGAAAATAAGAGTTCGGAGCTGTGCCGCTTTTGGCTTTACTAACTTCTTTAGAAAGGTACTTTATATCACCTAATAGCTGTGCAGTTTTGGGCGAAGAGCTAAATACGGTAATTTCACCCTCAATGTGAAGTGAAGTTTTTCAGTAGAACAAACCAAAAGTACTGCTGTAATAGAAACGTTTGTCTGAATTGGGGCACCTATAGGGGAGCTATTATAATTTGGGTGAAAGGACAATCTCTAGTTAAAAACTGTCTACCACTGACAGTGCATTTCTGCCAGTCCAGAATGGCTGAGAGAACTCGGCAACTTTGGAGTGTGGCTTCGTCCCGAGAATGTTACAATCCCTAGCAACAACTATCACAATTCTATAACACTCACTAAATCCCAGTGCTTTATAGCAAAGCTGACTATAAACTCTAAAGCTTTAGAAATGATGTACGTACTTCCTGTCTAGTTAAGAGAATCTTTCTAATAGAGATAGTGATAATAATTAAAAAGATAAATAAAATATGTAAGTTTAAATAAGAAACAAGATAAGTATATAAGAAATCTTTAGGTGTTTGTTAAGTTAAGGAGTATGCTAATTGTAGCCCTATATAAGTTTGTAAAATAGATCTATAGAGTTATAAGCTTGTAAGAAGTAAAATAGATCTATAGAGTTATAAGTTTGTAAGAAGTATGTAAGTTTAAATAAGAAATAAGATATGTATATGCTAATGGTAGTCCTATATAAGTTTGTAAAGCAGATACGTAAGTTTAAATAAGAAATAAGATAAGTATATGCTAATGGTAGTCCTATATAAGTTTGTAAAGCAGATCCATAGAGTTCCTTTAAGAATATAAGCTTGCAAGAAGTATCTAAGGTAGTCTTAAGACATGTAGTAATAAGCTTGTAAGAAAGATACTAGTTGTATATGTAAGTTTAAATAAGAAATAAGAAATATAAGAATATAAGCTTGCAAGAAGAATCTAAGGTAGTCCTAAGACATGTAGTAATAAGCTTTTAAGAAGTAAAGATACTAGTTGTAAATGTAAGTCTAAATAAGAAATAAGATAAATATATAAAAAGTAATAAAAATATATTTGCTAAAGTAGTTCTAGAGTTCCCTTAAGGAGTATAAATAAGTAGATGTTAATGTTATATGTGAAAGAACCCGAGACACAAAAGGTAGTGTCCTTAATAGACTGCAAAGTAGGCAGTCTGAGCAGTTTTGAAAAGTTCCAGAAGCCGCTAAGAATGGCCGATGCCAGAACCAGCGCAACAAGGCATCCACAGTTGAGATCTGTGGAAAATCAATGCAACATAGAAAAACCTGAGCTAACATCAAAAACGGTACGGTTTAAAATACTACTGTACCTAAGGTCTCTGTCTGTGAGAACAAAGTTGCGGAGACGCTTGTTTGAACTAAAATTGTTAACTGCAAAAAGTTTCGGTTGTAAAACATCTCTTCATATTTGAAGGTGAAAGCCCGATACCAGAATTTACCTTTTTGAACTTTTGAACTTAAAATGAGATAAAATTACAAAAATATTCTGGTTATATGCTAATGGTAGCCCTAACTTGCCCTGGCAGCAGCTGGAGCGACCACTGCAGCCATAGCCATGACTCATACTGTCCAAACCGCACAGACCCTAAATAATCTTTCTGCTAATGTGGCACAAGCCCTGGATATACAAAAAGGGAATTAATGCTCAGTTGAAGGGTGGATTAATGGTGGTTATTGATACCTTACAAAAACAAAAGGGGGGAATAGGCCACGGCCGTACCCCTAAAGAAAGAATATCCATTGCTCTATTTACCATAAATTTTTTGAATTTGGACATTTATAACTAATATCCAGTATGAAAATTTTACTCGTGCTGTAAACTTGTCTAAACAGTTGTCTAGTTATCTTCTAGGAAATTGGACAGGAGAATTTGATGGCCTGATGGATCAATCGAGAGTGGCCATAGTTGCTGTCAATTCAACTCGAGCGGATCCTGGACCTGCAGAAGGACTGTCGTCCGGGATCTCTATGGCCATGAATCATCTGAAAGAGGGGGCAGGTCTAGGTGCCTTAACGGGCCTACTGGTGCTTGCCTCCCTGATTTGCCTGTGGTGCATCTGTCATATTAGGCTCTCTCAGCAGTGCAATGCAGCCATGATCATTCAAGCCTTTACGGTCATAGAGGCTGGACAGTTTCCCCAGACCTGGTTGACTACCTTAATTCATATGCAGGATGCGAGGCTAGCGCACTGCACTCAGGACCACAGCAGCATCGATGGTCTTGAGGAGAGTACGTCTAATTGCATGTGGGTTAATGCCCCAAGTTCCCACCTCTGTGAAAAAGGGTATCGGACAGGTCAAGCATTCTCTGGGTGGATGACACCTGTGTGGATGCCAGTACATAGTCCTCTGTTTTTCCTTAACAGAGATCAGACCTCTGCTCTCGCCTGCTAATTTAAATAAAACGAAAAGGGGGAATATGTAGGGAGCTGCGTGCAGCCACGCCTTACAGGTGGCGCTGGTTACCACCTTCCGCCATCCCGACGGCGAGCGCTCCCTGTGGTAAACAATTATAGTGGAGGTTGTGGCTTGCTTACACATGCTTGAGCCTATTGGGCAATGCCCACGTGGCGACCTGGGGTTGACTGCCCAGAGCCTATATAAGGCCGGGAGAGGCTTTCCCCGGGGGAATCTTTTAGAAGTCAGAAGATTGATCAAAGGCCTGATTAAACTGCAACAAGAGCTCGGTGTTGTGTCCTTCCTTGCTGGTCAAGGTGGGCGTGAAAACTAAGATAGATGGCCAGGGCCCTGCCTGATGTGTTTAAATTCCATGGAGTTTCCAAACTGTTCCACCAGAAAGCAGTCAACTGTTTACAGGGAACAGAGACCAGGCAACGGTTAACATAAATGACCATGAGCTAAAGTTTTCCAGTGAAAGAATTATTCTCATACTTCAAGTGTGTGTTGTTGCTTATCTCACCTTCTTCTGCCAACTTACCAAGATATGCTGGTAAAAGGCAAATTTAATTGCGTAGAAATGTTTTGACAATAAAGCTTTCCAATGTGAAGAGAGCTACTTAACATCTAAAAGCCCCTCCGAGATCCATCCTGTCCATAAGCAGAAGTGCATACCTCACAAAGGTGTTCATACAGCAGCAGGTCAGTAACGCCTTCAGGCTCCTGTGGAAGTTTCAGGCACAGCTCATCTGTACTAAAAGGAAGGGCTCTTCTCTAACAAGTTGCAGAGTCCAGGATTAAGAGTATTCTCCTTTCTCTCCTGCCCCCTTGTGTTCAGAGTAGGTACTGCAAGAATCATCACTGATGATGTTTTATTGGTTTAAAGCAGCAAATGAAAGGACTTGGTACCAGTTTTCCAGGTCAGAGAGTAGTTCCACACCCCTTTAATATCAGGCCCCTAGGCAGAAGGACTGTGTTTGGTTTCAGGTCATGCTGGTTTTGAAGTTCATTTTAGGACAGTCTGTCCAGCATAGTGAGGCCCTGTCTCAAAATCAATCAGTCAAGATATGAATAAATAATAAACAGTATATAGGTTGACAGAGAGATGAACAAAGAAGTAACATATGGCATAGCTCTCTGCACCTATGCCTGGTCCTGTGCTCACTTGGGGTGGGTACAGGAGGGAGCACAGGCTGAGGTGGAAGGACTTGAACTCTAACCCCACAGTAGCTTGGAGCTGTAAAACAGTGCACACCTGATCCCGTCCTTCCTGATCCCGTCCTTCCTCGAGACTCTCTCCACACCTGGACACATGCTTCTTGCAGGGCAGGGATCAGAAATGTGAATTCTGCCACGGTCTCTTAGAACTCTAGCTGGAGGGCCAGGGGTTCTGCAGTGTCTCATGGCCTCCTCCATCAGCAGGTCACTAAACTCAGGGATGACCTTGAACACCTGAGGCCATTCAAAGTGAGGGAATAAAATTAGGTCCCAGACCTAACTTCTGGTTTTCCTGTATCTAAAAGGTAAATTTTCCCCCCACATTTATTAATTCATTCCATGATTCTCATATCCATCTCAAGAGATTTCACACAGTGTAGACAATTTTGATTCCAAATTATTTTTCAAGACTTTAAAGTCAAAAGGTCATGGAGAACCGGGCGGTGGTGGTGCACGCCTTTAATCCCAGCACTCGGGAGGCAGAGCCAGGTGGATCTCTGTGAGTTCGAGGCCAGCCTGGGCTACCAAGTGAGTTCCAGGCGCAAAGCTACACAGAGAAACCCTGTCTCAAAAAACAAAAACAAAAACAAAACAAAACAAAAAAAGTCATGGAGATAATTGGTAATTGGTTCAGAATAGTAATGCCTCTTTACTCCATGCCCCTCGGTCCCCTTTCCTCACAAAACCATTATTCAACAAAAGACAGAATCCTCTCTTCTCTCTTGCCTCCCAGGCAGTAACCAGAGAGTCTGAGTCCGTCTGTTCATATCCAGACATGTTGGACAGCAACTGTACAGGAATCATGCAGGGAGGGACTGGCTCATTCTTCCAGTAAGGGAGAATAAATTTTCCAACATTCCCAACTGAGTGTGTGCTCCTAACACATCACATAGTGTACACTGTGAGTATTGTGGCCAGTATGAAATTGTTCCTACTACCCCACGATGAAAAGTGAGAGACAGACGAGGCATCCCAACTCCTCACATGATTCTAAACACAATGGGGACCATGAGGTACAATTTTGTTGGCCAAAGAGAACACTCAACCTCTGTGAGGCAGACGTGTATGGATGTGTCCCCTGAGATCCTCAGCAGTTCCCTGGAACATGGTACTTCCCCAGGCACCTCTATGGTCCTTCTTATCCTCACACTGCAGGCAGAGCTGGAGCTCACAAGATGAACAGAGACATTGGGTCAGGACAGGGTGAGAGGGCACTCACTGTACAGACAATCTCAGTGAAGATGGAAATGAGAATGGGCATCAGAATCTCCCCACTCTACCTTATATCACATTGGAAGAGTCCATGAGATAGATCAACCACCCTTGTGCCTCAGACAAATATTTCCATTTCCATGATAGTATACAGAGACTTTTACAATTTCTAAATTATGGTCCTTTTACAAACCTCAGGACCAGAAAGCATTAGTTGGCTGCCAGGAAATATGGCTCAGGATAATAGTCAATGTAAGGGGTGAGATGGAACTGTTTTGAGTGACAGAAACATCCTCACACTTGAGATGGACATGGTTACAATGTCTCATTAATTTGCTCAAAATAACAAAAGTATGAAGATAAATAAATGGATTTGATTATATATGTGCCATTTAATAATGAAGCTCTTTAAAAATAACATGGCTATTGAAATTCTAAAGTGTGATGTAAGCCCCCAGAGCACACAGGGGGGTGTTTGCAGGAGGAGCTCAATAATACCTTCAGACTGCAGTGGAATTATCAGGAAGCCATCCTCCTGCACTCAGAGGAATTCCTCTACCCTCTCCCAGCACCTCAGTCAGGCTGTGCTCTATCCTTGTCTAGTCATGGTGTGCAGGTTAGAACGTGCAAAATCACAATTTTCATCTAATGATCCTAATAAATCTAGACTGTGCAAGTTCTGATTTGTATGAAGTTCATCGTGGACATATTCTCTGTCATAGACTAGAACATGACTTAGATCCTATGTATTCCTTAGGTAGCCCTGATTCTTTCCGTGCCTGAAGGTTCACGTAGGTGTCCAGTAAAGACCTTCTTACCCTTCTGGGTTTATCATCTTTTCAAGCTCCAACCTCCACGGCATTTCACCTCATAGAGCATCTTGTTTTGATACCGTAGAATTAGGCAGACCTAAGCTTCAAACAGTGTGGTGTTTCTGGGATGTCTTCCCCTCTCCGATCCACATGACTGAACATCTTTTGTGTCAACTGAGGTGGATGAGGACAGAGCAGCAGCATATATAGGCATCAGAGGCTTTTGCCTATATCTTCCCAAGGTCAAAAGCTCACTTGCTGCCTACATGGGATGCCTTGCTGGAAGGCATTTCTGACCATGAAGCTCACTGAATCCACCACTGATGCCTAACATTGTTACAGCAACAGACAAAACATGGTAAAGTGTTCCTACTTGGAGTCTGGCACAACCATGATGCTTGATCCTCCAAAAGCAGCTTTCCCTGAAATGGCATTTAGTGGACTGAGTCTGAGGGTGGATGAAACCGGCTCAAGAAGGGGTTAAATTGTGACCAATATGTGAAAAAATATATGTGCACATATTTATCCTCTTTATGCTTTTGTTTATTTCATGAAACACATGTGGCATTCTTTTTCGTTTCTTGGGTGACCAATGAGTTTATCATGGTGTGGTGTCTGGGTGAGAGGTTGTTTACAAGAGCACGAATAACTCAAAGGTCAGCCCAGTCTGAATGATGACTCAGGAGACCTGCATCTCTAGAGATCTATGTGTGATTTTCACACATCTCAACAGATTCAAGAGTGTCTCCTTTCTTTAGCAATCTACTTCCTTTAGAGTTGGCGTTTGAAAGAACAGATGTTTGCATGTTTGCACCATTAGGTTAAAGAGGGACACCCAAGGACAGGAGAAGACACACTCACCATGGGTGTTGTCTTCTCAAGAGAGCCTCCGCATTACAGTTGTCATACATCTGACTTTGGAGGCTTCTGGAGTTACATGCTAAGAAACCTCTTCTGTGTTAGTGAATGGGATCATGTATGGTTGCAGATGTGCAGTGGATAGAAGTTCACCAGGGATGTGGTACTGTAAACAAGGTTCAACGTCTTCCTTGTGAGGTTCCTAGAGCCTTGTAGCTTGCAGAGGAATAAAGCTGAGATGCTTAGGAATGCAGCACGCTGAAATTTCTTATACTACTCCTTTTTAAAAACATCTCTCTATAAAAGGAATGTTGCCTTGATGTAGATAATCTCCACAGGCAACATTGTGTTGGCGTTCTTCTGTTTTCTCTCAGTATATACTAATGACACAAAATAATGGGTTTCATGATGACATTTTCATACATGTGATTGAGGCATTTGCTCATGTTCAATCCTCTATAACTCTCACTTGTCCACTTCTCCTTTCTACTCTCAACTAGTCCCTCTTCTCCTTTATTGTCTTTTTAATTGTTGTTGATCATCCAATAAGTTTGGTTAGAGTAACTAATTGGTTGAGGGTTTATTTACAGGAGTATGGGTGGTTTACTGGTAGCTATATCTCTAAAGGAAATGTCCCTTCCCTCTCCAGTATCCAAAACTCACCTAGAGATGGTGAGGAAGGGATGGGCCCTCATAAGCCTGCATGCTCTAGCAACCCTTCATTGCTTGAACATCCTCAGGATTTAATTGTGTGATCAGATTCTTGCCAGATTGCCAGATTTCAGTTGGAGAGCCTCCTATTTCCTTCACCTCAACAAGAGTGCTGGATTGTCAGACATGTTCCATCACACCCTGGTCACACCCATATTTTTAAGTAATCCTGGGGAGTTTGTATTAGACACTGTCACCTTGATGTTGCTGAGGATGAGCCAGCACTAAGTGCCATAGAAGAGGATGTGATACAACTCTGTGTCTTCTTATATTTGTTTGTGGTTCAGAATCTAGGTACCTGAACCAAGACTGTTCAGAAGAGCAGCCATGCAGGAGCAAGTTAGATCTTCTTGACTATGATGCTGAGTATCCATTAGAACATCAAATTGCAGACCAAGGTCACATGCTGAGGTAAGTGTGGCTTCCTTAGAGTGACTCTAACTGGTGACATGGCAAGAATTTCCCAGAGTTCACAGTAGAATATCTAGGGATAAGAGGCATCAAGGTTAGTATACACATCCTGCCCTGGTACTCTCTTGGCTCAGCTTCTGATAAGTTCTGAAGACTTTGTTGCAGGCCCAGACCACATTCCCCTTGCCCTAGAAGCCAAGTTGTACCTTTGTCCATGGTCAGACACATTGGGAAGAGAACCTGGGCCTCTCATTTCAGCAGTGTGGTGTGAGGCTGGGGAGTTATAGTTCTGTTTAGGGCTGGGTTACTTTCCGTAGTCTTTTGGGGTACCTGGGTAAGTCTCTGACCTTAGTGGTGAGTCATAAGATCCCAATGATGTCATAAAGGTGTTAATAGTTTCATTCTGATTCAGGGGTCCTCAGCATCAGCAGCCACAGTCTAAACGCAGCCACACACAGAGAAAGGAAATGTCCCATGTGTCCCTCTGTTCCTGACCATCTGTCTGGTCCTTCTGACCTCCAGGCTCAGCACTTGTCAGGGCCCCTCACACTGTTCAGCTCCTCAGTGTTGAGTGTCCTTGGGCATCACTGATCCTGTGTGTGCTACTGGACCACCCTGTGGGCTTTAGTGGATGCATTGCCCTCAATGCTGTCTGTCATTCCAATAACCTCCTCCCTCCCTGATCCATTGCCTCCTGCCCTCTCAGTCTCTGACTCTGCTGAGGTTGGCAGCACTGACCCTGTTCCCATCTTCCCCTCTCAGAATCTCACACTGAACACACAGGAGGAGAAGCAGAAGCCCACAGGCCACAGACTTCAGGAAGCCAGGAAGTTGATCCAGTGGCATGACCAGTTGGTTCTCACTCTTCCTAATGCTGTGACATTTTAAGACAGTTCCTCATGTTGTAGTGACCCCCAATCATAAAATTATTCTGTTTCTACTTCATAACTATACTTTTACTAATGTTTCCAATCATATTGTAAATATCTGATATCTGGGATACTGGTTATGCAACCCATGTGAAAGGGTCATTTGATGTCCCCCTCCCCTAAAGTGGTTACTACTGACAGGTTGAGAACAGCTGAGCTAGCTCGTGGGCCTGAGTTTGTCCTGTTATTGGATGTACTGAGTTTTCCAACAGGAAGCAGTTGTGGGCCTCAATAGGATTTTGTATACCAAAAGGTATAGGCGGGAGCTCTATGGACCAGTCAAGATAATGTCACAGGAGACCTGCAGTGACCAGGCAGAGTTGAGGAGAGCCTGTGCTTATCAGGCTGGCAAAGCCATCTCATCTTTTTGCCTTTTTTTTGTGCCCTTCTGTGGAAGGCACAGCATGGACTTTGAAGACTCTGAATATCAGTAACCCTCACCCCAAACCTGACCCCAAACCATGGTGACTTGCTTGTCACAGACACAGCATGGGTGAAGGAATGGGGAGCAGGGAGCAGAAGGCTGCTCTGGAGATTCTGGATCTCTAAGCAGGTATGTGCAGAGGATTCAATAGATGGAGAAACCACAGATGGAGAAACCACAGATGGAGAAACCACAGATGGAGAAATCACAGATGGAGAAACCACAGATGGAGAAATCACAGATGGAGAAACCACAGATGGAGAAGGGCACGGACATTTGAAACTTATACTCTGGGACTTAGGTGTGCAGATGCCCACCCCATGAGCTGCACAACTCCCTCGGGATTTTGTCTGCTGTCTTTTGTTTTCATTTGTTTTCTTTTCAGTTCCATTTCATTCCTGTAATTTTAACTTTCCTTTTTTACTTCTTCAAGGACACATTCGTCATGAGACTGTTCGTGTTCTATACTTTCTTTCGCTCTGGGTAGGCATTTATTCCATTGTAATAAAATATGGAAAATTATTTCATTTTTTCTATATTTGTCAAAATGTGCTTTGTATCCTAATATATGACCTATTTTAGAGACAGTCCCAGGGGCAGCTGAAAAAGAATGTGTATTCTGTAGTGTTTGAATGGAATTTTATGTATGTAGTTGTTAAGTCCATTTGTTGTATGATATTATTTAAATCATATTTATTTGTTTATTTTTATGTGGTTTCTTTAATTGCCCATCTTCTATTCATCCCACTTCCATTTTGTACCCACACTAGTGCAAGCTCCCACTGAGATCAAACTTAGAAACATTTATAGCCACTTGACAAACATTTTCAGACTCTGTTGATTCCAAAACTGGGACTCTCTGGGCTCTCACAGTCTATGATAAAGCTGAGATACTGGCCCATGAACAGGAGTTTTAGAATCCTAGGGGACCCTGCCTGGATACACAAAGAGTACAGGGTAAAAATTCTGAAACAGCTCAGAATGAATTCCTGGATGAGGTGGTAAGCAACCTCAGACTTTAGGTACACCTGAGGACTGGCTAACCATGGCTCCTTCTGTCCAGCCCCCAAGTCTTCCTAGTTCCAGACATCGAGATGGCAGTATAAAAGCACAATCAATAATAGCAGGACAAGATGTCTTCACTAGAGCTCAGAAACTCTACCACAGCAGACATTTAATATTCCAACATAGCTGAAGCATAAGAAAAAAAGAGCTTTTATGAATATGATAGAGGTCTTTAAAGCAGAAATGAAAAATCCCTTAATTAAAGAAATCTATGGAATTGAGAACAAATAGTATAGGAAATGAATAAAAGATTTTGAGAACTGAAATTGTAAATAGAATCAATAAGAAAACTAAAACTGAGAAAAATCTGGAAATGAAAAATTTAGGAACTCTAACAGGATCCACAGTCAAGCTCCACCAGCACAAAACAAGAGATGGAAGAGAGAATCTCAAGCATTGAAGAAACCATAGAAGAAGTGGATTCATCATTAAACAAAAGGTTAAATCTAAATAAACTCCTGACACAGACCGTTTAGGAAATCTAAGACACCATGAAAAGACCAAATCTATGAATAACAGGAATTGAAGAAGGAGAAGATCCCCAGGTGAAAGGCACAGAAAATATTTTCAACAAAGTCATAAAAGAAAATTTCCCTAACCTGAAGAAGATGATGTCTATTAAGGTACAAGAGGCATACATACCAACAAATAGACTGGAACAGAAAACAAGTTCCCCTCAGCACATAATAATAAAAAGACTGAATGTACAGATGAAAGAAAGAATACTTAAAATTGAAAAGGAAAAAGACCAAGTATTATATCAAGGTAGACCTATTAGAAATACACTTGACTTCTCAATGGAAGAACCAGAAGGACCTGGGAAGATGTGCTGTAGAATCTAAGAGACCATAGATACCACTTCATACTATTATACCTAGAAGAACTTTCAATCATCATATGTGGAGAAATGAGACATGCCACATAAGACCTGTGGTAGCATTTCTGCTGAGCTACTCCTGGCCTGGCTCCAGAGAGTAGCACCAGCCCTAATCCATCCTTTTTTTTTTTAAAACTGACACCTTTTGTTTCTCTCATTGCCCCATGTGAATCTTGTCTGAGAGTCTCCTAGGATCAAAGGCCTATGCAAACTTGGTTCAGGAAACCCAGAAAACCATAGTACCCAAGAAATTGAGGAATTTGCACTTGGCCTTGTATTTTTGGGAGCTCCTTTCAGATTGTTTTGAGCATATGAAAATCAACTGGCTAAACTGTAAATATAGAGAAAAATAAAAATGCCCTGGGCAAAGGGAAAGTGCTTCAGTCCTCAAGGCCTGACGCCCCCTGCAGCCAAAAAGGCTAGATTTATTCTTAAGGTAACTCTGAATCTTCTTTTCACGGATCCATGTAAACCCACACATCTGTGCACCAACAATCTGTGACAAAAACAATTTTAACAATATTTATCTACAAATCCAGCCCTAAAAAGGTACTAGAAGAAAAACCTCAACCTAAATAGAACAAGTGTATTCAAGAAAACATGAGTATTAAATAACCTTTGCAATAAATAGACCAGCAAATTCAAAAGAAAAGAAGAACACACACACACACACACACACACACACACACACACACACACATTCACCACCACCACTGCCACCACCAGCCAACCACAACAAAATGATAAGAGTCAATAACCATTGGCCATTGCTATCTCTCAGCATCAATAGTCTCAAATCCCCCAATAAAAAGACATAGACTGAGTGAATGAATTGGAAAAGAGGATCCATTCTTCTCTAGCATCCCCCAAATACAGCCTAACATCAGGGCTATGGATCACCTCTGGTAAAGGGTTGGAAAAAGATCTTCTAAGCAAATGGACCTAAGAAGGAAACTGGAATAGCCATTTTAATATCTGACAAAATAGACTTCAAATATAAAAGAATCAGAAGAAATAGGGAAGGACATTGCACACTCATCAAATGAAAAATTCACAAGGAGAACATCTCAATTCTTAACAACTATACCCAAAACACAAGGGTACACAAGTTGGTAAAAGAAATACCACTATTGCTGAAATTACATAAAGACCCTCCACACCGGAAAATCTAAAAGGAATAATTTTCTCTGTACATACTACTTACCAAAGTTAAATCAAGATCAGATAAACAATTTAAACTGACCTATAACCCCTAGTGAAAGGCATGCAGGCATTAAAAGCCTCAATCAAAAGAAGCTCAGGGCCACATGGTTTTAATGCAGAATTCTACCAGACTTTCAAAGAAGAGTTAATGCCAATACTCATAAAATTATTCCATAAAATAGAAACAGAAGGAACATTATCCAATTAATTTAACAAAGTCACAATTACTGTGCTACCCAAACCACAATTTTTGTCATAAACATGGATGTAAAAATACTCAAAAAATATTTGCAAACTGAATCCAAGTACACATAAAAAAGATCATCTACCATGATCAAGTAGGCTTCAAAATCAGTTGCCCTCCTACATGCAAAGGACAAATGACTGAGAAAGAAATAAGGGAAATGTCTTTCACAACAGCCTCAAATAACATAAAATTACTTGTGGTAACTCTAAGAAAATAAAAGGTTTTATGATACAAACTTCAAGTCACTGAAGAAAAAATTGAACAACATATCAGAATATGGAAAGGCCATGGAATAGGATTAACATAGCAAAAAATGTCCATCCTACCAAAAGGAATCTACAGATTGAATGCAACCCCTACCAAAATTCCAGCACAATTCTTCACAATTTCCAGCTTTATATGGAAACACAAAAACCCAAGATAGCTAAAACAACCCTAAATAATAAAAGAATTGCTGGAGGTATCACCATTCCTGATTACAAGTTGTACTACAAAGCTCCAATAATAAAAACAGCATGATAATGGCACAAAAAAAGACATGTTGATCAAAGGAATCAAACTGAAATCCCAGACATAAATCCACACACCTAGGGGAACCTGATTTCAGACAAAGAGTTGAGAAGTACATACGGAAAATAGACAGCATCTTCAACAAATGATGCTGCAAAGCTGGAGGGCTGCATGTAGAAGAATGCAAATAGCTCCATAACTAATAGCTCCTCACCCTAAAACCAAATACACTGAACCTGATAGAAGGCAAAGTAGGGAAATAGCCTTGACCTAATTGGCGCAGGAAAAGACTTTCTGAACAGAACACCTTTAGCACAGGCACTAAGATCACAAGTAATAAATGGGGCCTCATGAAACTGACCAGCTTCAGCACAGCAAAGGACACTGTCATTCAGACAATGAGGGAGGCAGCTAGCAGAATGGGATCAAATATTACCAACTACACATCTTGTAGAGGGTTAATATCCAAAATATATAAAGGACACAAGAAACTAGATGTCAAGAAAACAAATGACCCAATTAAAAATGGGGTACAGATCTAAACAGAATTCTCAATAGAGGAAACTCAAATGGCTGAGTGTTGTGGAATATAATTTGAAGATGTGTTACATTTGTTTACGCTGTGGAACATTTGCTTAGTGATGCAAAAATGTGTTGCATTCTTCTTTTGTTGCATTTGTTTAACTCTGTGAAACTGTGTTACTTTGCTTGTCTAAAACACCTGATTGGGCTAATAAAGAGTTGAATGGCCAATAGCATGGCAGAAGAAAGGAAAGGCAGAGCCGGCAGGCAGAGAGTAAATAGGAGGAGAAATCTGGGAAGAGAAATCATGGAGCAAGAGAAGAAAGAAGACATTAATGGTCCGCCATCCAGCCACACAGCCAGACAAAGAATAAAAGGAACAAAAAGATAAATGAAATAGAGAATGGTCAAAGCCCAGAGGAAAAAGGTAGATGGGATAATTTAAGTTAAGAGAAGCTGGCAAGAAACAAGCTAAGCTAAGGCCAGGCATTCATAAGAAAGAATAAGACTCCCTGTGATTTAATTGGGAGAAGGGTGGCAGGCCCCCTAAAGAGCAAAGAGTAAAAAATAACCAACTACAGCTAAGAAAAAAAGAAATGTTCGACATTCTTAGACATCAGGGAAATACAAATCAAAATGACTTTGAGATTCCATCTTGCACCAGTCAAAATACCTAAGATAAAAACTCAAGTGACAGTTCATGTTGGAGAGGATGTGGAGTAAGGGGAAAACTCATCCTTTGCCTTTGGTAACTCATACAGCCACTATGGTAACCTGAGTGGCAGTTCTTCAGAAAGATGGGAATTGATCTACCTCAAGATCCAGCTACCACTCTTGGGCATATACACAAAGCACACTTTATCCTACCACAGAAGCACTTGGTCAACCATGTTTATTGTTGCTGTGTTCATTCTAACCAGAAATTAGAAACCTCCTAGATACCCCTCAACAGATGAATGGATAAAGAAAATGTGATTCACTTACACAATGAAGTATTACTCAGTCATTCCATGTTCCAGTAAGTATATGGGCAACACTAATTGCACTTGTTTTTCATCATCATTGTCATTGTTGTCTTCCTCCTCCTCCTCCTTCTCTTTCATTTCCTCTTCCTCCCTCCTTTAATAACCCACTCACTGAAACCGTAACTAAATTGCCCAGCCTTACCTGAACCTTGCTCTATAGCTCAGGTAGGTTTTAACTTGTGACCCTGTCTCAGGCCTCTGAGTAGAAAGGTTGCAAGCCTATGCCATCTGATCTGCATTTAGTTCATTTTCTATGATCCTGTGCATCAAACCCAGGTCATTTGTACATATAGGGCAAGATCTCCACCACTGAGCTACATTCCTAACCTTACAACTTCTTTAAATGTTTAAAACATGTGCCTCATGGCTAGGCAATCCTGCTCTAAGCTTGGAAATCCAAAAGGGGAGTACATGTGATCACATGAAATCATGTATGAGAATATTCATACAGTTTTTATAAAACCCAAACCTGGGATTGGAGACTTATTCATATTATCTCACATGGTTATGAGAGTATTAATTTAGTCTAATAAAATGTGTAGGGAATGAAAAGGAGTAACACACAGAATGTTTGTCATATACAACTGAAAGAGCAAATGCTGAGGACTATAATTTAACCACTCAGGAAGTCAAGGCAGTGATATCATTACTTCAGGGCCCACTTGGGCTACATAGAGACCTTGTCCATAAAGGAAGAGCAAATAAGCAAGTGAAACAATAAGCAAGTGAAATAAGTCGTTTTCCATAGTTAGAATAAGTGGATAGAAAGTGTCATGTGCACAGTTGGATAGACTTTAACAATAAGAGGAAACAAAAACATTATGTAAAGTGACATAGTCAGTCACAAAACATTCTACTTCTATTGCATTGGAGACAAGCCCCAATATAGCAAGATGAAGCACTGTCTTGGTTACATTGAAACGGGGTCAAAGGTAGTAAATTACAGCCAAGGTGCCTCAGGAAAGCCATTAGTGGGGGACCAAGGCTATTCTGAATCTGATGTGGTGGCAGTTGTGTGCCTTGAGAATTTTCTCAGACTTACTAAACCATACACCTAAAAGAGATTGATTGCATTTAAACAATCCACAGTAGTCTGAGGGTATAGTTCACAGGCAGAGCACTTGCCTAACATGCACAAGCCCTAAGATCAATCCCTAGTCCCATTAAAAACAATCCACACTCTAGCTACTAAAAAGGAGATAGTATTAAAAGTCTGAACCATTCTGACTTCCTGTTAGAAGTTTAGTGTGTATGTACAGAACTGAAAAGCCGAGGCAAGCTAGCAGTAGGAACATCCACAAATGCTCGACATATAGAATGGAAACAATCTGCATGGTCATCTCACTAAGAGGAGAGAACTGCCCCCAGTTCAAGTCAGCAGGGACCTAATGATGTCCTTGCAATGCCATTATACATTCTACCAGGAGAGGGCACAAGATATAGTCCTTGAGACCTCTAGCCAAAGACCTGTTTCTCACCACACAGCAAATCTGTGGGCATCTGGACCCTGGATTTCTCAATCTACAAAGCAGTGTGTTTGTTACTGTTTGTAGGTTACTTTGATTATGATTTTTGTTTTCTTCTGAGATGTGGATCTTGTTATCTTGCCCTGGGATTATGTAATCCTCCTGTCTCAGCCTCCAAACAAATCTGAGGCCACAGACACTAGAGCAATATGTGTAGTTTATTGTCTATTGGGAACAGCATTATGAACTTGTGAAGGCAATAGGGCTTTGGGAATCAGGTTTTCTTTTTTTCTTTTTTTTGGGGGGGCGGTTTTCAAGATAGGGTTTCTCTGTGTAGCTTTGCGCCTTTCCTGGAACTCACTTGGTAGCCCAGGATGGCCTCGAACTCACAGAGATCTGCCTGCCTCTGCCTCCCGAGTGCTGGGATTAAAGGCTTGGGCCACCACCACCCGGCGGAATCAGGTTTTCTATTGGCAACTGATAAATATGAAAAAACATGAACTTGCTGAGAGAGGACATGGGATTTCCTGTAGTCAACAGTGTCTGAATCTTCTGCTTCATTTGAAGAGGGTCTGAGGCTTGGAAAAGTGGAGAGAGAGGATGGGGAGAGGATATGGGAGGAAGGAAGGAAGGAAGGAAGGGAGGGAGGAAGGAAGGGAGGGAGGGAGGGAGGGAGGGAGGGAGGGAGGGAGGGAGGAAGGAAGGAAGGAAGGAAGGAAGGAAGGAAGAAAGGAAGGAAGGAAGGAAGGAGCCTAATCACAGTGAAATGTTAAAGAAGATGGGGGAACTTTGGTGCTCACACATTCATATGGTTATGAGAGTATTAACTGAGTCTAATAAAATGTGTAGGGAATGAAAAGGAGTAACACACAGAATGTTTGTCATATACAACTGAAAGGGCAAATGCTGAGGTTAGAAATGGTTTTCTGAGTGTTGGAACAAATAAAGACAAATAAATGGACTTTGAAAACTCAGGGTGACCCCATCTGATCTCTCCCACACACCTTTCCTTTCACAGGGCACTAAAGCTCTGTGTGCTTGTCCTCAGCCCCCTTTAGCTCCTGGATCTTCTGGGGCAGTGTCTTGGTAGAGAACTTCAGCTTTCTGCCCTTCAGGGCTCGGCCCACAGCAGGCTGAATGTCCAGCTGCAGGTATTGCTCATCATGGACCAACTCGGACCAGCAGGGTAGACCTTCGCTGTTGGGGTTGCAGTGAGTATGCCACCAACAAGGAAGGGTCACTCTCATCTAAGGCCTGATCCTTAGTGGATGGGTCAGAGCAGTGGATGAGTAGCGCAATGGCCAGATGCTACAGAAAGGCTGGTCTACTGATAGAGAATACAAGTGTCACTCACTAGTGTCTGGTCCACATGAAGCAAGGGAAGCTGGCTAGTTTTCTGTCTCCCTCTCAGAGGGAAAATCTAAAGAACAATACTACAATACTTGTCTCTCTCACCAGGTCTCTGTCCGATGAGCAGTAACTAAAGCTAGAAGGTATCTGCCTAAGAATGCCCTGGTTCAGAGCACTATGGTATAATTAAGGACCCATGTATGCTAGTGAGGCACACCCACAAGGGAGCCCTGGATGGAGACCCAGTCATAAGGGGTTAAGGAAGGGGCATGTTCTCACCCATGTCTTGCAAAGTTGGCCCAGTACTTCATCATCCTCCTGTTCAGCAGCTTCTCCTCCTCAGTGAAATCAACTGCAGACAGAAAGAAAAAGAGTTCAAGTCCTAGCCACCCCACACAGGTGCTAACTCATGCTCTACTATAACAACTGTATCCCACACTTGAATATGAGGCCTGGTGTATACTCTTCCATCAGCACTCAGATTCCAGGATCCATCCAAACCTCTACTTGAATTCTTTCAGAATCACCCCTACCCCAGTTTGCTCTAATTCCTTCTAGCACAAGCTAGACTAGGAAAGGTTCATAGAGTTTTTGTTTTGGTTTGTTTGTTTGTTTTTTGTCTTGTATTATTTTTTTTTTCAGCTCAGAAATGGTGAACACTTGATCCTGTTCTCTCCCACAGCCTCAGTTTCCTCAACTGGACTGAGAGCTCAGTAATTCCTCAGGAACTCACCTGGGGCTCTTCTCAGCTCAAGGAAAACAAGGAAGACTCACATTTCATGCACCAGAAGTTGGAGTCAAAGACAAAGTTAATGTGATCACCATGGTCAGCCCTCACATGGGATGGCCTGACATACTTATGCTTGATGAAACTTGGTTGGTGCTGGAATTCATAGAAGTAGACAGGAGCATGGGAACCTGGGAGTGAGGACACATATTAACATAATGATTTCTCACATGGAAGTTTCCCATCTAACCACTGGTGACAAGAAACCTTGGTCTAAAGTTATCTGGAATCAGAGCTGAGTGATGAGCTCTAGGATGGATCATTGGCTATGGGAAACCTTTTGCTAAAGAGATGCTGACATTCCCAGATGAACAGTTTTTACAAGACACCAAGTGTAACTAACATGTTTCTTCCTCTGAACCTGGATAAGATGCCATTCATTTCTACTGACGTGCTGGGGATGGCATATAAGATGGCTGACATGCTGCCAGCAGAGACTGGAGAAAAGGGGACCCGAGATTGAGGACCATCAACCCTCCATGGGTTCCCCTCTGGATCTTCTGCTTAGCATACCTCTAGAGGGCCAAGGCAGAAATGCCTACGTGTGCCAAGGTCATGCTTTATTGTGTACACATGTCATGCCCTCCTCCATATAAATATTTCTTGTAATACTAGTCTTCTTCTTCTATCTGATCTTCATGTTCTGTGTTCCTAGATCAATGGTGATTTCTGTGATGCAGGAAAGGAGTAAAGGAAATTATACAGAGGTGATCACTCAGGCTGGGGTTAAGGCAGTTATGCAGTTCATGGGAAAGAACCTGTAGCCTGGGGAAGCTTTTTAGGCTTGGATAAACTGTACTGAATGTATGGTCAACTATAGCACATGGTATGATGTGTATCAACACACTGGACTCAAATTGGCCATGACGAATAATTCAGTTTCTTAGGATATTCCAAGGACATTGTGTAAACCTTGAGACCCTAAAGGGTATTTGCTGAAGACTGGATGGAGTAACATATAGATGGGATGACAAACTAAAAGTGTGGGAACCTAGAATAGGAGGAAAATGGTGGCCTCCACCAAGAAAGGGAAATGGCAACTTTAATTCAGATACTTTTTATTCCTCGTGAAGGAGTGTGGAGATAATGTGACAATTGATGTAGTGATTGCTACAAGCTTTATTGGGTTCCTAGATTAAAAAGAGCTGCCAAGAAAGGTGAGCATCCTTTCATAGAAGCTCTAAAAATTAGATTAGGTCTTCTTTGGAATTGTTGGATATAGAAGGACAGAAGTTGCTGACTTGCAGGGGACAAATTTCTTGTCTGAGGTCATTGTGGCCCACCAGTCACGGGGCTTGGTGTTTACAGAGAGCTGAGGAGGAACTTAGGCCGCTACAGGGGTCTTAAGGTCAGAGCAGGCTGTGTGAGAAAGAAATGACTGTCTGGTACATTGACCACTGTTCTTATTTTTACCTTTTTTGAGAAATTGCATGTTGCTAGCCTTTGGGACAAGTGCTCAAAAGATTGTATAATCATTAAAAATAAAAATAGATTATGCTTGCTTTGGAGTTAAGCCTGGGATAGTTCCTGTGTTTAGTAAAAGATGATGAAGAATATACTGGTGATTTTCTAAGAATAACCGTTGGAATCATGAGAACATTTTGTATTGGGTGATTTCCCCTTTTCTTTCTGTTCCCCTTAACTTATGATAATAAAAGACTGAGGTCACCAGGGCTAAAGCAGAAGCTAAAGTGAGAAGCTAGAGAAGTTAGAGAAGCTAGGAGAAGCCAGGGAAGCTAGGAGAAGCCAGGGAAGCAAAAGAAACTCAGCAACTGCAGAAGCCGGAAGTGACCTGTCAGCTTGCACGAACATTGTCTCTGAGTCGTTATTGTGCCTTCCAGGTATCCCATCCTTCAGATCCCCGAAACTGCTGAGGCTGGTCCCCGGCACTGACATAAGGGTTTACTGAGGTAAGTGACTTCAGATGCCTGGTATCAGAGACTTGATGATGGCGAGTCAGGTCTGAACACTACAGAGCTCATCTGGGACCCACAGCTCTGAGCTACCCCCACACAAGGTCTTGTTAATGATGTACTCATGTACATCACAACCATGAAGTCCTCCACCATCTCTCTGAACTTTGTTTGGAGGGTCTGCGAGTCCTCAATGTCCCCCATGCACTCTTCCATTAACAGGACACTACATTCAGGAGGCAGCATCTACACCAGGAGGAATCAGGAAGAGTGATGTTAGGCAGGCTCTCGGATAGGTAGGCAGCAACCTCTGAGTAAGGATGTGGCCTGGGATGAGACAGAGTATAGGAGGAATGGTACAAGCTTTGGGTGAGCCCACACAGAAACACACACATACACTAGCCTTTATTTCCAGCATGGTATCTGACAAGAATATATGGGAAGCCTCTCTGTCAGAACAGAAGTCAAGGTCTCTCACCATCTGTGCTGCTGTGCTCTTCAGAACAGCTGGCAGAATTTCTCCAGTTATGTTCTTTTGACATGATCAAGGCCCATGAACTGGCAGATAGAGGAGAGTCTTAAGTATAGGATGAGTTGGATCTAGATCAAAGTACCTCTGAGGTTCCACCACCCACCATTTGAATTTAAGTTCCCAGGAGCTTAGAACTAGATATTACCAAGGGGACTCCCCAGCCAAACTCATCACTGTCAGTACCAATGATGCTGAGGACAGGGTGAAAATGCACAGAGGCCAACAGCTCCTGAGGGTGCCTAGGTAGGAACACTCCATCCACCACACCAGGGATCATAGTGAAGACCTATGTGGAATTAAGGGTCAGTGCTGAAGATCAATCACACAAATATTCTGATGCCTACTGAATATCCACACAATTTTCCCATTTCCTATCTCATCTCAGGATGTTATGCTCACTCCAGAAGAAATGGGACATCAAAATTAGCCTATCTTATTCCTTTTGCACACAGTATTAAAAGGACAGCAAATCACGGAGATGAGTTAACTGGTTCGAGTAGTAAG
>CABHPH010131866.1:0-29252 GCA_902168325.1 Peromyscus nudipes | reverse complement strand
TTTTTTTTTTTCATGCAAACCCATATAACAGGGCCATACTCCAGTGTATGGCTCTACACTGATACATATATTGGCATCACTATGTGGACTCTGGGTTTATAAAAGAATACATGAGGTTGGGATAGAAAATTTAAGGGTGTAGGAGGAGTTTGAGGAAGAGTAGAGGGGAGATTTGAGCAAAACACATTATATTCATGTATGACATTCTCAAACAATAAACTTTTATTTTCTTAAAAAAGCTGCTAGACTGTTTTTTTATTAATATACATTCTAACTAGCAATGTATAAAGGTTCTCATTTCTCCAAACACTTCAGTTTAGCTATGATTTCTTTTAACTACCCTGTTATGTGTGAAGGGTTACTTTTGTGTGAGTTGCTAAGGGATGAGGTCTCACTGTATACTACTCCAGGTGGGTTTCAACTTATAGTCCTTCTCCTTTACTGTTCCCAGTACTTGCTTATTGTGATTTTGATCATTATTTCCCTAAAGACTAATGATGTTGAACTTTTCAATATGATTATTGCATATTGATTTATATTATTTGAAAAAATGTCAATTCAGATATTCAAATATTGGCTTAATTTTGAAGTTTTGTTCGTTACTACCATGTTATAGAAGTTATTTACAAACCCTCCTCCTTCTCGCCAATTGGACTCCCGGAGCTCCACCCGGGGCCTGACGGTAGATATCTGCATCCAGTTCCCTCAGTCACTGGATGGGGTTTCTAGCACTACAATTAGGGTGTTTGGCCATCCTATCACCAGGGTAGGTCAGTTCGGGCTATTTCTCGACTATTGCCAGCAGTCTATTGTGGGGGCATCTTTGTGGATTTCTGTGGGCCTCTCTAGGACTTTGCTTCTTCCTATTCTCATGTGGTCTTCATTTATCATGAACATTCCTTGTGTTCCCTCTCTGTTCTTGATCCAGATGGGATCTCCCTGCTCCCCCAAGTTCTCTTTCCCTCGCCCCTCGCCCCTCACCCCTCATTACCCCCACTCACATCCAGACTGTTCCAAACGAATGGAAACACTTGAACTGTGAACCAATGGCTGAGGGGCCCCCAACTGGATCAGGCCCTCTGAATGGGTGAGACAGTTGATTGGCTTAATCTGTTTGGGAGGCATCCAGGCAGTTGGACTGAGTCCTGTGCTCAGTGCATGAATTGGCTGTTTGAAACCTGGGGCTTAGCACAGACGCTTGGCTCAGCCTGGGAGGAGGGGACTAGACCTGCCTGGACTGAGTCCACCAGGTTGATCTCAACCCTCGGGGGAGTCTTTGCCCTGGAGGAGATGGAAATGGGGGGTGGGCCGAGGGGAGGGAGGAGGGGCGGGAGGGGGGATGGGGGAATCTATGGTTGATATGTAAAGTTGAATTATATTGTAAAATAAAATAAAATAAATTCAAAAAAAAGAAGTTATTTATACATTGCTTTTGGACTCCCCATAATCTGTTGATCTCTGCATTGTATCCAATTGTAGTTTTCTGTGATGGTCTCCAGGTCTCCATTTTCTGTAAAAAGAAGCTTTTTGGTGAGGGGTGGTAGTTCTACTTAACTGTGAGCATAAGGATAATAATTGGAATAGGAATTACAGTAGTCTAGCAAAATGGCAGCAGCAGATTTTCTTCTAGGGTCTAGGCCTCACTTGTCCTGGGATATTGGGAATACTTCTAGTACTAGGTTGGACACATCTACACCACAAAGCTCCTGCATCTTTGACTCAGGGAACAGCGTAGAAGAAGAGGGGATAGGAAGATTGTGGGAGCTAGAATGCCAGACAGTCTGCTGTGAGACAGTTTCTCCTAGAAATCTACAACAAACAAAAAACAGAATAATGACATCAACAGACACACTAAGGGATCTTATTAAAAACACAAAACTGGGCATATGGCCTGTCTGTAAGAAAAGTTTGTTTCCGCAGTCAGACTCTCTTGGGGAAAAATACAATTATAGTGGCAAGTGGTTATGAGTTGGAGATAGCTTCTGGGTTAGGGTGCGAGCATGTGTCCACTAGAAAAGAAATTCTCCTCGTGTCATAGTAATCATGACAATAAACATGCAGAACAAAGAAAGAATATTAAAAGCTTCCAAGGAAGAAGATCAAGTAGCATAAAGGCAGACCTGTTAGAATAACACCTGACTTCCCAATGGGGACTCTAAAAGCCAGAAAGACTTGGACAGATGGGCTGCAGTCTATAGGACTGTATTTCTTGAATTGCATTTCTATTCTACTGATCTTGTATCTATCCTTATTCAATCTACACAAACGTAATAACCATAGCATTGTTTTGTGTTAAAAATGAGAAGCATAAGTTTTCAACTTTTCTGTTCTATCACAATTTTTTTACTTAATTTGCATAACTTGAATTTGTATATGAGTTATGAGCTCTGTCAATTTCAGAGAGAACTCTGCTGAGGTTTTCTGATGCTTTTATTGAATCTGGGCAAACTTGCAGAGTGTTGTCATCTTATAATGTTAATTGTCTGCCTATGACTTAAGAATCTCATTGATATTATTTAGGACTTCTTTATTTTTTTTCAATAATGTTTGTAGTTTCACCCTTATTTGCTAAATTTGTTTCTAAGTATTTTCCCCCTCAGGTTATCATAATTGATAATTGTTTTTATTGATTTCATTATTAGATTGTTTATCCCACTACATGGAAATGTAATAGGTTTTTTGTTTTATGTCAAACTCTGAAAACATGATCCTTTCATTTATTATTTCCAATAATTTTACTCAATTCCTTAACATTCTTTGTATAAAAGATCAAGTCATCTATAAAAGGATATCTCTTCCTTTCTACTTAGAATTTCTTTTTTGCCGTTATACCTAACAGACATGGCTACAAGCTGCATGCAATCCTCAATAAAAGTGGTAAACGGGAACACACCTTTCTTACTTCTGATCTTAGCAGAAGATGTTCAGTTTTGCAGCACTAAGCATAGGGCTAACCTCCATAGATATGCTTTATTAAGTTGAAAATGGTCCCCCCTGTTCTGAAAGTACTCACTGTTTTCATATGAATAGATAGTGGGCTGTGATAAGTGTTATCTTATAAGCAGTTAGAATGATTATCAGGTTTTTGTATTTTCTTCTAAACGTATGGTTTATTAACTCGTGTTTGTATATTAAATCAACTTGCATTCTAGAGGAAAAATATCTCAGTTGGTCTGGTTGCATACTGTTTTTATGTTGCTGGTATCTGCTTATGCATATGATCAATTTTCATTATTTGCAGTTTTGATATTTGTGAACTCATCTACCTTCTAAAATGTATGTTCCTAAAAATAAATATTTAAATCACTTTATTGCCATTATGGGCATGAATAAAGTGTGTGAATAGTTGAATCACCCAGTGTATAATAAGCAGCTGGTTTTATAAGACAGTGATAGTCCTTCTTTTTAAAGTATTCATATGGAAAACAAATATTTACTGCAGTGTCAACTATCTTCCCATTTTATTTAATGATTTTGCTATTGAAAATGGCCCCAGGATTACCACAGAAAATCTAGATCATGCTCCTGTGTGCAACGTGCTTATATAGAAAATAAAGAACTTTCTTTAGACATGAGTTATGGAGCTCTTGGTCATGAATTCAATGTTAATGAATCAACAGTGAGTGATCTTTAATCAGAGAATCATAAAACAACACTAGGTATTGATCAACTGTTGAAAATGTCGTGACCATGGGAATATAACCTTGTATTTTTTCAAGCAGCAATGATTCTGTACTCACTGAATAAGATTTCTCAGTCACTTTATATTTTATATTAATGTCTTATTAAAATCAGTGGTATTTTGGAAGATAGAAGTACATATAATTAGAGAATTAGTTGGTATTTTTCAATTGCTATGATGCTTAGAACCAGAGTGATACTGATTTCATAATCATTTGGATTTGTTCAGTACTCATTTCTGTGGTGAAGTGTTTGTAAAATTAAATGTTAATATACTTTTCATGTTTGGTAGAATTCACAGAAAAAGTGGGGCTTTAAAATTGTTTTAGAGAAAAGAATTCTCTTATTATTAGTTCTTTGAAGGTTTCATATAATATGATTATTCATCTACTCCCACTCTTCTGTCCCTTCTTCTCTACTCACTTGACTTTGTGTCTTGTTTCTTTTAAACATTTCAAGACCTAATATGATGCTTAAATGATTTTCAGATGCATAGCTTTTCCAGTGGAGTATGGTCAACTTAGTAAAGTCTGCACTCTTGGAGAAAACTGACCCATCATTTCCCAGCACCTGACAATCACCAGTCTCTCCACAATTAGGGGTGTGATTGTGCACCCTACTCCTCTCTCCATGCTGGATTATGTCTGATTTGGGTTTTCACAGGTGTTGTGAATTCTGGCACAACTACTGTGAGTTAATATATGCAACTGCCCAGATGTGTCCAGAATATGATTCTTTGTAGTCATCCATCTTCTTTGGTTCATATACTTTCCTGCTCTTTTACAGTGATCCCTGAACCTTGGGGATAGGAAGTATTATATATATATGTATACATGAGATATATATGTGATACTTTATATATATATATGTGTGTGTGTATGTGTGTATAACACACACACACACATACACACACACACATATTCTCTTGAGGGCTGATTGAGCAGTCTTCAGTCTCTTATACCTTGCATACATTGTACTTTAGCCAGGTTTTGGTTCTCTCTGTGAATAAACTGAAAATAGAAAGTTCTCAAATGAGTATTGAGAGTATTTATCTATGGATATAATGATAAGTAATTAGGGATTTGTTTATACTATGCCCATTTAGCAATGTAGCAGTAATATGTTCTTCTCTAGTGCCTATGACCTATTTAGCCATAAGCTCATTTAGCCAGATAATGGTGCCAAATAGGGGCTTCATCTTGTTTAGTGGAAATTAATTTCAATAACAAAATGGTTGGTTACTACTTGTTGTTTGTGCCACTATTATGCCTTGGGCATGTCTAACAAGGAAAGTTAGTGTTGTATCTCACAGAGATTACAGATGGTTTAATTGATTATTACTGTTCTCCCCTTGTAGATGACATATCATTTCCAAGCACTGGAGGGATGAAGCTTACAGGTCTATACCAGCTTGATTGTATCATGTTCTATGAATAAAGTATGTGGTGTCTTCTGGGGTGGTATTGTGCTCCTCAAAATATTGTGCACTCTAATAAACTTATCTGGGGTCAGAGACAGGACAGCCACAATATTAAACATACAGGATAGGCAGTGGTAGCACACGCCTTTAATTCTAGCATTCCAGAGGCAGAAATACATCTGTTCAAGGATACAGCCAAGCATGGTGACACCTTTAATCCCAAGAAGTGAGCCTTTAATCCCAGGGAGTGATGGCAGATAGCAGAAAGGTATATAAGGCATGAAGACCAGGAACTAGAAGCATTTGGCTGGTTAAGCTTTCAGGCTTCTAGCAGCAGTTCAGCTGAAATTCATTCTGGATGAGGACACAGAGGCTTCCAGTCTGAGGAAACAGGATCAGCTGAGGAACTGGCGAGGTGAGGTAGCTGTGGCTTGTTCTGCTTCTCTGATCTTCCAGCATTCACCCCAATACCTGGCTCCAGGTTTGTTTTTATTAATAAGAACTTTTAAGATTCCTGCTACAGTCTTCAGTAATAGGGTCCATAAAGAAATTCTTAATTTTACACAAAGCATTACCATTCATAACCTAACAAAGACTTGTAAAAGGCCTTGCATACAAAGCCAGTGTCTGAACTTGGACTTTAGAAGGATTCTTATCACTCCTGACTTGGTGGGTATCTGAGCTTTCATTGTTTGTATGAACAATGCAGTGTATTCTAAACTCTCATTTTCCTTCTAGGAATCTGGAATTTTAGTACATGTTTAAAAAGGCTACCTACATGACCAAGCCCAGGTTGCTGTCATCCACGAGCTTTCATATTTGGTAGTTTCATATGTATTGTTAGGGGAGTTGAATATGTCCCATGCAACCAGAGTGAAAAATGAAATTGGCAGATGTGTGTGTTTAGTGTTTCTCTTTGTAGATTATGCATGGAATTCTTGAAGCCATAGCTATGTACTATGAGACTTCCCAGAAAGTTCCTCATTCTTAGCATGATCTCAAGGATCCCCAACACCTTCTTTTAACTTCTTGTTTAAGGACTATTCAGCATTCTAATTTATTCTTGAATTAGTTTTGTTACTTCATGTCTTTCAAAGAGCTTGTCTATTTCATTACAGTTAGCTAATTAGTTGGCATGTTTTATTCATAATATTCCCTTATGATTCTTTTACTTTGATAGAATCTGTAGTAATACCCCAACTTTTATTTGTTTTCAGTAATTTGAGTCTTTGGTATTTTTCTTGATCAGTCTACTTTTCAGCATTCTTAACATTTTCAAAGAACCAGCTCACAGTTTTATTGACTTTTCTTACTTGTTTTTCCACTTGTATTTCACTAATCAATGATATAATTATTATTTTATACTCTATTTGTTTCGGGCTTAATTTACTCTCGTCTTTTTTTTTTTTTTTTTTAGCCTGGGAAGTTAGAAATTTAGGTTACCAGTTTGAGATCTTTCACCTTTTTTAAAAATGCTACGGGGGAAGAGTGCAGGGTACTGCACATGCATGTAGCTCCTAGCTGCACCTCTAGATTGTTCTTTTTGAGACAGAATCTTGCTATGTAGCAATTGATAGTCTGGAAGTCTCTGCATCTGTGCTTCTGCCTTCAAATGACGTGATTGCAGGAGTTCTGCATCACACTCTGCTTCTTGTGGTGTACACATCTATAGTCATAAACTCCCTTTTCATTAGTACCCTCACTGCTTCCATATGTTAAGGTCTGTTACGACTTAATCTGTCTCAGAGAACTCTCTAGTTTCCTTCTTGATTCATTGTTTGAGCCCTGCTGATTTGAGAGGGTATTATTTCATTTGTATCCCTCAACCTCTCAGATTTTCCCAAATCTATTTCTAATATATCTGATTTCATTCCTTTGTGAGCAGAAGAAATACTTTATAAGATCTCAAATATTTAAATTTATCGAAGTCGTTTTTTTAAAAATCTCATATAAGGATTTTTTTTTTTTGGAAAAAATTTCACTTGCTCTGGAAAGAATTGTGTATATTGAAATCACTGAGCAGATTATGTATTTGTCTGCTAATTTGTTTAGTTTGCAATGCCATTAAAGTATTTTATTTGTTTATTAATCTGCTTAGGTGGTGTCCCCATGTCTCAAAGTAGGGTTTAGATATTCCCAACTCTACTAGTTGTTTAATAATTTATTCCTTTGGTTTTGTTAGCTTTTGTTTTGTATATTTTTAGGCTCTATTTTAGGAGTGTATAGACTTACAATCTTTCAATCTTTAGCCACTTTGACTTGCCACTGCAACATCCTACTCACTCTTAGTGACAGTTTTGCTTTAAAGATTATTTAGCTATTTCAGCTTACTTACCAGTGTTGCCTGATGTTTTCCTTCATTCAACTTTCCTGTACACTGGAATTTAAAATGAGTCACCTATATACCCCATGAATTTCAATAATTGTTTTCTGTTAATCCATTCTCTCTTTTTTTTTTTTTTCCAAGTCAGGGTTTCTCTGTGTAGCCTTGGCTATGGTGATATTTTATTTGTACTGAAATGTGATTTTGTTTGTATGTTAATAAATAAAGTTGCCTGGGGGTCAGAGCTAATAGCAAGCCATCGCAGAAGCTGGGCGGTGGTGGTGGTGGTGGTGGTGGTGGTGGTGGTGGTGGTGGTGGTGGTGGTACACGCCTTTAATCCCAGCACTTGGTAAGCAGAACTAGGTAGATCTCTGTGTGTTCAAGGATACAGCCAGCATTGGAGACACACGCCTTTAATCTCAATACCAACCATAGAAGACCTGGAGATCTGTACAGACAGGCAGTGACTAGGAGGTCATGTGGTTGGGTTTACAACCAATGAGAAGGCAGAACAGAAACTATAAAAAAAGACAGACACAGGAAGTAGGTCTCTTTCGGAGAAGTACAGCAACAGTGAAGGGTAAGGTTTTTAGCTCTTAGCTTTTGCTCTGACCTCTTGGCTTTCATCTTTGCACTGGTTCTGTGTTTCTTATTGAATAAGATGGTTACTTCTACACTTGGCTGTACTGGAATTTGCTCCATAGACCAGGCTAGTCTCAAATGCAGAGATCTGCCTGCCTCTGCCTCCCAACTAACCACCTGACTAACCCATTCATTCTTCACATTTTTCAGCTACAAGTTTTCTTATATATTTTGTATTTTTTTTCACTTTTGTTCCTCTATTGCTTCTTTTGTGATTTCTCTTGCTTTAGTGAATATTTGCTAATGTAACTTTTTTCTCTCTTCATTTGAATTACTTAATTGTTATCATTTTTTCTTTAAGTTAATTGATTCTTCTGCCAATTTAGATTTAATGGCAATCCTTTGAGGGAACATTTTTCATTTGTTACTGTGATGGTTGGTGGTAATTACCAACTATGGAGTCCAGAAAGACCTGGGAGACAGGGGGAATTATCTTGATTGCCTTAATTGAGATGGTGAGTCTAGCCAACATTGGTGGGTAATATTTCCTGGCTGAGATCCTGGACTGTATAAATGGAGAAAGAGACTCTGTCTGTCTTTGTTTCCTGGTTGTGGAAGAGACGGGACAGCTACTTCAAGCTCCTTCAGCCTTGACTTCTGCCACATGATAGACTATACCCTTGACCTGTAAGCTGAAAGAAATGATTTCTCCTTTAAGTTGGTTTTGCCATTGTATTGTATTTTAATACCAGAAGAAGAAACAGACATTATTGGTTAAATCCATTAGGTCCTTTGAATATTTCTTTCTTTTTCTTGACGTTATTTATCTGATGATATGCTGTCATTATACATATTTGCAGTTTTTTAAACAAGGATAATTTTAACTTATTTAATAGTTCATTGGGGTTTGGCTACATGAAGCTTACCTTTCTGTAATTTCAGTATCTGGCATTTAAAAATGTCTAGAGAACTGATTGTATGGCTTTGGATTGAAAGAAAATTTGGAAGTTTCTTGACTTTAGTTTGCTTAGCTGTAACATGCTGGTCATAATACTCATATCATCATCTAGCACCTTCAAATTTATGTATCTGATTACCTATTTAGCAGGCATTTGTCTGTTTCCAATTTAAAATGTTAAGTCTCTAAATATGCTTCAAACTCATCCTTCGATACGTAGCTGCTTTTGCTCACTTACCATGTACTAGAGTGCCACAGACAACAAGTGATGAAGTCCAAGCTATAGTGTTAGGAGATAAGTTCTGAGTTGCCAGTATAAAGAAAATAACTTGATCCTGTAAACATATACATTCTATAAGAGGATAAATGTAGCAGAAAGCCAGAAAACAGGCATCAAAAAGAACTGCTAAATTAGAAGGTAGAGAGAAGAAGCATCCCAATTACTGAGCAATCCAGTAAAAATTCAGCAGACTATGATAGTAACTGAATGAGAAGAGATAGGCAGCGCTAAGTCAGAAGAGGATTTATGGTGATCAAAAAGAAGAAAGTCAGTGCCATTGGACAAATAATTCCATTAAACAGTCTAAAGACACTAATAAATAATAATACATGAGATTGTAGTGGTGGAAGGAGCAAGGGGTAGCTGGTGTGACTACCGGGTTTGGATGTAGGCTGCTGACTGGATGACACAGCTGTAGAACTGTCAAATAATGTGAAGGAGACATAATGGAGTGGTTTCAAGTAGGAAGAGTTTTGGAGATGCGGGGATCTGAATGTATTTAAAGGAAATTAAATGAAAGGAAAAGCACAATAAAAATGGAAAGATGAAGTAGCATAGGAATTAGACTTCTTTGGAAGAAGAAATCTTATGTCAAACAAAGGACAAGTTTCACACTGCATAGGTCTTCTGTGTCTATATCAAAAGAGGGTTTTTGGCTAAAGACGATGCTATGACCCAGTGACCAGAGACCTTAGGGAATGCCTCCCAAATTTCCTTATGGAAAGCACAGTACAGTTTTTCAGTGACTAACATTGAGCTGGCACTATGAATTGCTTTCAGCCATTATGGAGGCCCCTCTTAGACATTTCTTAACCCTGACAGCCCAGTAACTGACTCTGGCTGGCTTGATTCTGCAAACGTGGAGAGTTCCTGGCCAGTGCACATCTGCTGTATAGACCTGGAAAGGTCTCCAATGACAAGTATGTGTTAGTAGAGGTGGCTGCTGTGGAGCCCTGGCTAATAAAGTAAGTGTGGTGTTTCCCTCCAGGCCAGCTGCTCCAGGCAAGCTCCTCCTCTGACTATGCCTCCAGGCAGCCTTAGGTCTGAATATAACCTTCAAGAAAAGGAATTGCTTAAACCCCTGCTTCTAACACTTTCCTTTCCCAGATCTTTCTGGTCACCTCTTGATGCTTCAGGGTTTTAAGGTTGGTTTCTTTCTCATAGTCTTATATTCCAAGTGCTTAACAGGTGGGGTTTTTTTGTTGTTGTTGTTGTTTCTTTTTTGTTTTTTTTTTTTTACGTGACCTAAATAGCATACAATATGAACACCTTTGACAATGTAGATTAATATAAATTCCAATTTTTGAAAAATAAGAATAGACAGTGATGGTGGTGGCTTTGAATGCCCCGATTTATTTCTAAGCCTGTTTTAGTTCATTGAGGGTTTTATTTTAGTAGTTATTTTCATATAAAATTAAATGGTATTCGTGGATGGGTAGAATAAAGGTTTGGTTTCTTTCTTTCTTTCTTTCTTTCTTTCTTTCTTTCTTTCTTTCTTTCTTTCTTTCTTTCTTTCTTCTTTTTGTTTTTTTTTTCGAGACAGGGTTTCTCCCTGTTGCTTTGGTGCCTGTTCTGGACCTCACTCTGTAAACCAGGCTGGCCTCGAACTCACAGAGATTCTCCTGGCTCTGCCTCCTGAATGCTGGGATTAAAGGCATGCAGCACTGCTGCCCATCAGAATAAAGGTTTCTAATGGAGGAGGACAGTAGTCATAGTTTGTGATTAAGACTGACTGATATAGATTTAGTGTTAGTCAGTGATTATTTTTATTATTGTTACATTACATAATAAAGCTGGGCTTTCTCAGGTAGTGTGGTTGTGGTGTGGATATAATTAAATTTGAGATTGGGGAGGGGCAGGAAAGGTTATCATTTATATGAATTAAAAAGAGATTATAACAATTTGGGGTTATAAAGCTTTGTGGTCTATTTAAAGTTAAGATATTAAAGTAGGGCTTCCAACCAGCCCCTGTTGTGGTAACAGAGGATTCATTACAAGCATTAAAGAGAAGAGTAATTCTGGTGGAAAATTTTCCATGTCAACTGTGGGCCTGGAACTCACAGAATGATTTTTAAATTAATTTAAAAAAATCTTAATTCTGAGTTTCATAAGTAGAGTATGGAGCTAGTATAGTGTCATTCTATCTGTTTTCAGTTAAAAGAGGCTACATAGTTCTTCTAGACACTATGAGCTGCTTTTCATTTGTTAATAGTTCAGTGTACGCAGCTTGAATTTCTTTTTGAAAACAATCCTATGCTTATCATTTCAAAATTGAAAATAATTTTTAAAAATAACATTACTTAAAGTAAAGGAATAAAATCTGGGATTAAAAAAGATCCATCTGCCCATCTGCATCATCTGTACACACCTGTTTAAACAGACAAACAGGATTCTAGGGAACTGTATTCCATAAGCTCTGGGACGTTGGACATTAGCAAGTGATTGAAAAGACTGATACTTGGTAGAGATGCATTTGCTTCCCTTATAGATTGAATACATATCTTCTTTAAAAACAGAGCCTTCAGTGTTGTATGATTGATTACTTTAGAGTTTTCCTTTTAGAAGATTTATATGACAATGCAGGACAGGGACTGTGTGTCATGCACAGTGTGGTATTTCAAAGGCAGCATGTGGTTTCTTTTGAAGAAAGCAATAATCTGACTACCAGAAGGTTGCGGGAAATGTTGGGTGTGAATTTCATTATCTGCTCGCCTGACTGAGTCTAAAATGACCTAAGGGAAAATCCCTTCCATGGTAACATATTTCTGCTTCAAACATCTTGAGTAAACAAACTCACCTTGCTGGTGCATCCCCTGTGTGTGATCTTATAAACAGTGGAGATTTATAGAGCTACTGTCACATTTCAGAGGGAAAGTGTTCACGACATAATTCCAACACCTTGCAGATGCTGTGCATGCCTCACTTTTCAACATGCGTATGAATTGTCTATATGTAAAAAAGGTACCATCACACTAAGTCATAGCTCTGTGTAAGAATTGTCACTGTGTCATGTTTTACACTACTTACATGCTAAAAGTCTTTGTATGCTAAAAATTTGCATAGCATGCTAAACAAGCATATGTTGTCCCTCAATTTCTTAAATCAAATGACTCATGTTAATAGTGCATTAAATGATGTACACATATTTCATTGTACACTGTTAGTGTGGACTACAGATGATTCCATGTTTAATACAGAAAAAAAAGAAATAAAAGGGCCTTAATATAATCATTGAACAATAGCATGTATGTGTATGCATAGACCATACACATGTGCACAAATGCACACATACATGCATATATGTGTGTATATAATTGTACATACATGCATACATAATTAGAGCAATTTGTTACTATGAATGCTTTTCATGTTCCATTTCTCTTTACTCCTGATAAATTATCTAGTTGCACATTGTCAGTCCTAAACATACATAAATATGAACTACACTAAATGGACTCACATATATACATATGTATACATATATATGCAATATGTACATGTATGTAACATATGTAACAGTAATAAAGAAAAAGAGGTCTTGAATTTAAGAGGGGATTAGAGGAAGACTGGAGAAGTTGGAGTCGAGGGAGAAAGTGGTGGAAATGAGGTAATACATGACTCATGTATGAAATTCTCAAAATTTAAGTTTGAAAAGTTCATGCTCTAGTTTTTCACACATTATTAAAACAATATGTCAATGCCCACATGTTGTTTATATTTGAAGGATTTAAGTCCATTAATCCAAATATCAGCAATTCTTCCATGTCAATTGCTTAGTAAGATGCATTGGAATAATCTGAAGAGACTCCATTCTTTGGGGATTCTTACATATTTTAAAACTATTAATATTTTATTAAACAGTTCAGCCAATAGTGAATTAAATGTTGAAATATCTTTTATATTTTCCCTACTAATTTCTTTTATTATAGATGCCACCTTCTAAAAAGTAAAAATTCTCTTTTATAATATAAATTTTATGATGTAAAGTCTATTGTGTCAGGAATTTCTGCCCAGTAACACCAGCAATACTGCACTAGTTATGACATAGTGCATGAAACCACACATTAGACTTTGAGCTTACAAATCTAGGTCCAAGCTATGATGGTTCAAATAGGTAAGGTGCCCCTAGACTCATTTACTTGAATGCTTGGCCTATAGAGAGTGGCACTATTTGGAGGTATGACATTGTTGGAGGAAGTATGCGGCTGTGGTGTCAGGCTTTGAAGTCTCCTTTATGCTCAAGCCACACCCAGGGTGTGTGACAGTTCACTTCCTATTGTCTGTGGATCAAGATATAGAACTCTCACATCGTTCTCCAGCCCCATGTCTGCCTGCACACTTTCATGCTCCCTGCCATGATGATAATGGACCAAACCTCTGAAATTGTAAGTCACCCCAATTAAATGTTTTTCTTTATAAAAGTTGCTGTGGTCATGGTGTCTCTTCACAGCAATAGATAACCTAACTAGGACACGAGGGTGCTATGACATTTATCTCTGTTTTAAGTCACTGTTTACCCAAGTTACAATATTGTCAGTTATCACTGTTAGTTTAGAACTCTAACACAATCCTTATTGGAAGAAGGGAATCAAACACAAATGAACTGTCTCACTGCAGAGAAGGAAGCATCATAGGAGCAGGGAGATCAACCTCAACTCCTGTCTCTGTCAGAGAATTCCCACATCATTGTTTAAGAGCCTTGAGAGGTCTATTTCAGGTTGGCTACTTGTCTGCATGGGTTTTCAGTCATAGAGGCTCTGGGACGAGAGTTGGAATGTTAGGAAACCTGTGTCAGCATCTAGTGACTGAAAACACAGCAAACTTTTAGGCAATGTTAAACTATTTCCCCATTCCCATTTCAAAATTTGATGCTTGTAATTGTCCTATCTGTAAGATTCAGGATGATTGTACTAGATTTGCAATGGTTGTTTTTGAAGACTTATTTTTAAGGAAGTTTCTGACTCTTCATGAGTCCCCTCGGTCCATAATGAGAAGAATCATCCAGATAAAGACAACTGGGGGTGGGGCCGGTTCTTTGTCTCACACATAGAAAATGCATAGCAGACACCCATTTCCTTGCCTCTGCTAATTCTATCCAGATCTCCAGTATGAATCAAAACTTGTTTCTAAGAAATATGGGGCTGGGAAGAGATTCTGTTAAACTGGGGAAGAAAAGGCCAGGGAAGAGAAGATTTCAATAGCTGTTCTCAATAGTAAAGGTAGATACCACCTGATTTAGAGTCTTAGGTCCTTCTCAGCTCATTTTAGGAACTTGTACTAATACAAAATATGTCCTCCTTGGAAACGTACTAGTGGAGACTGGCATGGCCAGGCATCAGATTAATCAATGGAATGTGCTTTTTTTGGTTTCCTGTCGTGATACCTCACTCTCAATTTCTCTTTAGAGTGAAAGAGAAAAGTAAGGTGGAGGAAGATGTGCAACCCAGCCTCCCCTGGTGGATACAGCTAGTGTTTGTCTTTGTCATAACAGAGAAAGGAATATTTGGCTGGTTTGAAATAACGTTTTCCTGTTTAGTATCAACTTTTGGAAAGTGGACACAAACACTTGACTGAGAATAACATGACTATGGCCTGGCATATTTACTGTTTTACTCAAGGAATCTTGCCCACACATTCTGAAACTGTTCCTGGTGGATAAAATCTGGAAAAGGTGGTGGGAACAATTAAAGAGGTGAAAGACAAAGAATTGTAGAGATCAATAGCAATACAATCCCAAAGGGATTTGGAAAGCACATATAAGTAAGGATTTATATTTGGGGTATCAGTTTGTTCTCTGCCACACAGGGTAGGTTGAAGAAGAGAGAGAAAATAAAGAGGGGAAATGCATATTTAAGTTATTCTTGTCAGGTCAGAGTAACGTTTGTCACATGAAATACATTCGAAAAGATGGAAAATGAGATAGTCACATGCATTCACACACAAACTGGTCTAAGGCAGTGTTGTAGTGGCTCTTGCTTGAATGATAATAAGCGGTGTGACTAAAGTATGACTATTTTCTATGTCATTAAATGTAATAAGTTTAGTTTTAATTTTTGTACATATTTTTATAGTAGATGTATATTGTCATTTATTTGTTTGTTTTTAGGTATGTAAGTATATAAACTTTTTAATGTTTTCAACTTACAAATAATACTCAAATAACATTTTGTCATTTATTATTTTATTTTTGTCCAGTAGCCTATAGAATTTTTATGTAATTAACCTTATCTGTGTTTTCCTTTATGGATTTCAATTTTATAACATAGAGAATCTTCCCAAGACTCAGACTATAAACTTTTTAAACATTGCTTTGTGTTAGTAATTTCATGGGTTTCATTTGTGCAAAAGGGTTATGCCTATTATTGCTATTACAGTTATGTTATTTTCAAAGGAAAAGTAACTCTATAAAGATCTGATTTTATTTTCCTTGAATGGCTGGACAATTGTTCCAATATTATGACCAAATCATTTTTTCCCCAGGAATTTGAATATTTTCTATTATTAAATTTACTTTTGTGTTAACTATTATTTATATCCATTTGCTTTGCAGTGTCTTCAATAGTATTACACTTCAAGAATTAAATTAAATGTGTTTTAAATAAAATTCACTGCAGATTTGGGAATTAAGGTAGTCTGAAGTAAAAGTATGATAAGAATTATTGGTTCTCTGGCTTACGAAATTTGGTCAATATCCTAGGAAGATAAGTGGACAGTAGGAGACGTGAAAGATGAAGAATTATAAAGATGAATGGTAATAAAATATTTGGACATTCAGAAAAGTTACTAGAGAGAACCAGAGCAAAAAGGAAGTATGATTAGGTTCTTCTAGTACTGGAATTTATAGGTTCAAAAGGGAAAATGGATATGGACTTGGGGGCACCAATCAAAGGAATGATGCGCTGTGAAGCTAAGCTTAGCTGTGGAAGTACCTAGGACCAGAGTAGTGGTGAACTGAGAAAAGAAGTAAGTGTAGTAACCCTTTAAATGCTGGTGTTATTTAAAAGCTCATTGTTTCTAACTGAGAGTATAACCCCTGAGTAGGTAGAGTGTAGTCAGGGCTGAAGAGCAGTAGTTCATGTGCTTCATGTGATATGTAGGATATGTATATTGTCACTTTCTTAGCAATGTCTATTTTTGTATAAGAAAATTATCAGAAAGACAAGAAACAGTAAAATCAAATGGAGAAATCAAAGGTTTATGGAGAAGAAAGTATAACATTATTTTGCTTTTATGAGACAGGAAAGAGTTTAGATAAAGAGAACAAACTGTAATTTTAAATAATAAAATCTTATTAGAATTTAGGTTGTGAGGGACTGTACATAGGAAAAAAATAGCAAGTGTTTCAGGGTGAAAAAAAATGCATGTGGTCTAAAATCTGGTGTACCACCACTATGTAACAGGAGGGGAAGGAAAAAGTGGCAATAAATATTTGAAAGGAGTTCTCCAAGTTCAATTAAATGCTTAGGCAAGTCCCCAAATCAAATGAGATGCCAAGAAATAGTTGGCAAACAAAGTGTAATAATTAAGTGCCACAGGCCTAGGAAGGAGGCTAAGCCTCACCACATTGTGTCATCTCTTCATGGCCCTGTTTTTCATTCTGTAATGGGCAAATCAGTGAATGAAACAGAGATCATGGTCCAAAATGGCACAAAAGATAACTGAAACCAGATGCTAAAGATAAACACAACCATGGCCAGAGCTAGGATTCAAGGGCAGCTCTAAGCTGGCCAAGGAGAATTTACACTTTGGATAAATGTTGTGCCAGGCTCCTGGGGTCCAGCATGAATGAGCAAAGATGTGGTCTTCATAGAAAAAGAAGCATGGTGTAAGTTAATCCTTTGGGTACCCTCTAAATAAAGATACACATGGATTGGATTTTAGCTTGGGTGATCCCTCAAGTGTCAAGATTCCAGCACAATGCAGACAATAAACCCGAGTCATGCCAGTGTACCAGGCAGACAGGCCCTGCTACTCTCAAATTAGCATGGAAGTCCAGAATCTTGACGTACCTAAGGGGTTCTCCCAGGTACTATTAATAATTCAACATTTGTAAACTGTGCATACATATTCTTCATTATCCTGCCCCCTTATTTTGATGTGGTTATTTTAAAGTTGTTTAAATTAATAGAGATAAAATTGCCTACAAATGATTTGTTTTGGTATCTATATTCTTGCATTTGAATACTGAGGTGGCTATTCTAGTTGAAATACTGAAATGCTGCAATTGGCAGAGAGAAGTAACTTGGAGGTCCTTATTCTGACTCTAGAGGAGGCTTGTTTAATAACTACATGTCCAATGGGCAGCATTAGCTTTGCTGTGCATGAAAAACAATGCAAAAAGGAAATCGTGTGGCTGGGAAAAACTCTATTGCTCCCAAGAACACATAATAAGGATCCAAGAATATTTATTGAAAGAAAGTGGGGTTGTGGGGTCTTGTTCAGTGTAGAGACAATGATCTTATAGTTTACTGTAGCTAGAGTTTTCTTGCCGGGCCCACAGTCAGGACAAATCTCTGCCACCCGCCAGTCTCCAGCTCCCAAGTCCCGCCAGTCTCCGAGCCCATTTATAAAATAAACACACAGACGCTTACATTATTTAAACTGCTTGGCCATTAGCTCAGGCCTATCATTGTCTAGCTCTTACTCTTATATTTAGCCCATTTCTATTAATCTCTACTTTGCCACGTGGCTCGTGGGTTACCGGTACCTTACATCTTCCTTCTCCTGGCCACGGCTCCAGCCAGTCTCTCCTCTACCTTCCTGTTCCCTCAATTCTCCTCTCTGTTAGTCCCGCCTATACTTCCTGTCTGGCTACCGGCCAATCAGCGCTTTATTGATACAGAGTGATATCCACAGCACTTGCCCTTTTTTTTTTTTTTTTCAAAAAGGAAGGTTTTAACTTTAACATAGTAAAATTACATATAACAAAACAATTATCGAGCAAGAATTACAGTTACAATATTAAAGAAGATATCCTATCTATCTTATATTTATGAGTTTAAGGTTTTACATCTAACTTATCTTTTATCATAACTGAGGAAATTATAACTATCTAGTCTTCAACTACATCAAAGACCTACAGAATATGGCATTTAAAATGTTTTAAAAATTTAGACGTTCTGGACAGTGAGACACGTCTGCTCCTGGCAACACTGGATTTACTTCAGAGGAGGATGGGCATCGAAGACACTCCACATGGAGTTTATCTTCACCTTGGCAAAAATAGCCATTTGGGCAAGAAACTGTTCTTGCCTGGACTGCTTGATCGACTGGACATGCAGGACCCATAGAAAGGTAACCACTGAACTTTGCTTGACAAAATGGTCCTTCAGGTTCCTGCTTTGCAGAGGAAACTGCCAGACATTCTACAGGACACTAAAAAAAGTGTCTGAGAGACTCTAGGCCTGTGAGCTAAAAACAGATGCCCCAACTTTACAAGAGAACTTTGGATGACTGTCCAGGCTGTCAGCTGTCTCAGTCTACTCTTGCAAGATTCCCGAAAGTACTTGCATCCATCTACCATTTCTCAGATAGTATTATATCCTTCTGAGGTCTTTGATGTAGTTGAAGACTACCTACCTATCTGAAATATATCTATGTATACCTAGAAGATTTAACTAACATGGCTACAAATATGATTATCATAGATGACTAATTATTAATCTATTTCTTAATTATCTATTACAATTTTAAATGAGTTACATAAACATAATACCTCAAACAAAAGTAGAAATATACACACAGTATAACAAAATTAACTTTAAGTTTGTATCAATAAACTAAAATTTATATCAATGTAAAACATTTTAAACATAAACTAAAATCTATACCAATGTAAAACATTTTAAACAAGTTGTTTTTTAAAAGTAGATTCATTAATCTATCCTTTTATCCTATCATCTCTATATCCTATATATATCAGTTTACTTATTATTAAAAACATGTAGAGTCTAAAACAGTTCGTGGCTTCATGGTTATAGAACATGATGTGATCTTTCATTTGCACAACATCCTTTTCCTTAAGGTGATCTACATGGATCTGCATTTGATTGTTGAAAACTCTCAAATGATCTCTCCAGAGAACATTCCAGTCAATCTTGGAGATGAGCCCAGAGCCCTGAACTGATTTATGTCTCTTTGAACTGATCTCCACTTTCTCTATTACCATAAGATTTCTACTACTAAAGCCTTGTGGTCACGGGATTATAATCCTCCAATAAAGTAATGTGGGCTATGCCAATATTATGAGAATTGTGATATGATACCCCTTGATCCTTTATAGAACCTACAGATAAACCACAAAAAACAATACTTCAGATTATAGCTACAAATATTTTTGATTGAATAATATAAATATACAAAGAATAGAAGGATTTGCATTTTTTAAATAACCAAAAGCCAAGAAAATATATATTGAAGTTTTATGTAAAAATTAGTTTAAATGGCATTATGTAATGCCCTACTTTCTTCAACCAAAGAATTCTTCTGTGCAATGGGGATAAAGTCTGTGCTTATTTTGCTTCTATAGAACAAGGATAGATAGGCTTTAATGGGATTGGAAGATCATGAAAGGGACACAAAGTATTGCCAATGAAGAAATAACTTTGGGAGGAAATGTAAATTCAATTGTAATTTATCTGTGAACTCATAAGATATTTACATATATTCTCAACTGAAATCACATCACAAACATATATTAATACAGTTTTGTTTCAAGAGGAACAAATCATAAATCCTTAAATTTCACTAATAGAGATTAAAATAGTTATTTTAATATATTATGTTTTTACACTTTTTCTAATTTTAACTTGTAACTACTCACTAGCAATGGTAAGAGCTTTACCATACAGTTAAGAATAAAAATTAAATTAATACAGAATGTAGACCTGTTCTGTAACTCTAGAAGAAAATGTTAATGTTGCTTAGATATTCAAACTGTTTTAAAGCAATTTACTATTACCTAAGGGCTACAGACAGCAATTGTTAAGTTTTTTTAGATAATTCAAGCATAATTTGGAGAAGAGCGATTATGGTGAATTATATTTAGCACTGTTTCTGTTTGTACTTGAAAGTCATTCAACAATTTTTCAACTTTTTAATGCAATTGAAACTATATAGTGCTCAAACTAAATAAGCTCCTGTGACCTCTGTTTTTCCAGATTGGGTTTTGCAACTGCTCCCTCATTCTGTCCTTTCCTGATGGCCTGAGGCTAGGCCTTCTTGATTTGTCAGCTGGCCTGTTTCAAGTTTTCAAGGTCACTTACCTGTCTTTAAATGCTGGCACATGCTCTTTTCTTTATGTCCTCCCCCCCAACCCCACCACTGTTGCTATGAGAACTTTGAAAATGGCACAGAGTATTATTTATTGTTTAAAATCTTTTAATAATGCCAGTGACTATGGAATAGAGTCACATACCTTAACCTGTTTAAAAGGAAAAACCATTGGGTAAATAAAATTTAGTGGCGTTTGAGAAAGAACGATTCATACGCTGGGAAATAGTAAGAACGAGAGAGATCCAGAGAGCTCTGACCTGCCATGTTTTGTGTCAGGACCACAAAGCCAACTTATTAGCAGGATGTCTGGCTTTCTAGTATCCTTGCCATCCAGCACAGGTTTCAGAATGAAATAAAAGAATATAAAACAATCAAAGAATGACAGCAGTGACTTGGGTATTCAGTACAGTCGTCACACCAACACTTTTAAGGCTTCAGAGTCCGCTTCTTCCCTCTGTGTCATTATGAACTTTCTGTCTGTAGCTGTATGTTTCTACTCCTTTGTGAGCAAAACACTGGTTCAGAGCCAACAAACACTCTTTTTGGGTCAAAAGAACTGTTTTGGCAAGGAAGTGAAGGCTACTTCAAAGGATTCTATTAACCAGTCTACGCTAAGTATAAGTTCTTCTCTGGAGGTGGATTTCAGCTCGGTAGGGGACAATTCCAACAGAAAGTGTATGGCTTCTGGGTTTGGGAAAAGTTTTATTTTTCATAAAAAGAGATATTTAAAAGTGACACTAAAATCTCATCTTTGTTGTGTGCAAAATGATATTCCTCCTGACCTTCCTGTAAGTATCGTTGGCTACAGAGAACAGAATGGCTAACATGGCAAAGTAGAAACATGGAAAAAATTTCAAGTCTTGTCATGGATAGGGTATGGAATGAGTCAAAATTATTCCACCTTCAGATTTTTTGTAAGAAAATGATTTTTTGTTTCTATACACATTACTTAAATTAATCTACTCCAGGAATAAGCCCCCTAAATAGTTATATGATATCAAGGGGTCAGCCCTAAAAACATACACATACAAGCAACACAGAGTGGATTCTGCATGCTCATTGTTGTACTTTTATATCTGCACACACACACACACACACACACACACACACACACACATATATGATGCCATGAATTGGGCGGTACAAAAGTAGGTGGAGTGAAGAGAAGAGAGTAAATGGTGTAACTGTATTTTTCATTTAAAACATGCCTAGGTGCCGTCTTCTTTAGTGATCATCCTATTTGGGGTTCACAGGTAGATGTGTTTATTGTAGGCTATGTTAAATACGTTTCATCAACATTAACAAATTCTTGGTTGTTATATTTTCCAATGTTCCTTCTATCCCTCTTTCATGCTTCCTTTGGCTCCAGATCTTTGCTTGTCATAGTGCTCACTAATGTTTTGCCCATCATGGATGCTCTTGCTTGTGCTGATGTAAAGCTTCTGTGGACTCCTCTACAAGTTCACTGTGTTCAGTGTGCTGATAACTCACCACATGTATCTTTTTGTCTGTGATATAATGACTTCCTATTTTTCTAGTCATCTCCTTTGGAAATTTTCCTGATTGATAATGACTACCTTTAGAGCTCCTCACGTCTACCGTTGCAGTTTCAATTAGCGTATTCAACATAGGCAAAGTTCCTACTCGAACCTTCTGCCACCAATCTGTATCTGCTTCTATTGATGAGCAGTCACATTTCTTGGCTTCTCTCTGTATGTATGTCATCACTGTTTATTGCATATAAAACATGCATTTTCAAGAACAGTAAAGTTTAAACCAAATGGCAGTAAAACCCAGAAGGTTGACTTGTTTGTATTCCATCAGATCACTTAGAGATGGACTGAGGTGCTCATGTATAGATGAGTCAAGCTGCAATTGTTTTATGTAAATCCACTCCACCAAACTTGTCAAATGGTTTCAGGTAAGAATCAGGACAGTACCTCTGGCAAGCCTTGGGATCTTAGTGGCTACAGTACCACTTAGACATTGGACAGCTTATCACCAGCTTGGGAACAGTGGAAAGGCTCACCATGTTGAAAGCAGACTACCAGGTGGTTGAGTAGCTGATTGATGCTTTCGAATTCAATCTTGTCCCTGGGTCTTTTGTGTTTCAGGAGGTTTTCCTTCCTCTGATGCTACATGCCCAATTTTAGAGTGATGGTGTGGTAGCTTTGGTCAAAGCCTGGACTCTCCATGAGAGGATTCTTTCAGCTGTGGGTCCCTTGATCTAAGATTTAACTGGCCCTTCATGGCTGTGCATCAAGAGATGTTCTACCTGTGGTCTCCTACCGTTTATCCTATTCTAGTCAACTACTGCTTCATGTGTGGGGATGCAGTCACTCGCCCTGACCTGTGTTTGTCATGTCCTCATCAACAGCAAGTTTTCTCTGTCAGTGCTTAATGGAAGAAACTCGCTGAAAAATGTTCAGGTGCATGTAAATTGTTTATTGAGCTATTAGCCACTGCATTTCCAACCTCCATACCTGCTTAAGGTGGCCCTCATATTTTCTGTGTGGTTAGATGTTCTTGTTTTACCCATGTCTGCTTTTTACTTCCCTCCAAAAATGAAAGTGACTATGAATCTCATTTTACCTAGAAAATTTTGTCTCATTCTGGATTTTACTCGTTTAAGTTCTTTGAGTTCTAGATTCTTTAGATGCTTAAACAATACCAATAACATGTGGTTTATTCTCAGTGTTGGGATGAAAATTTTTATGATTCTGAATGTCTATATTCTAAGTGGAAGAGAGAATCTTTTTTTTTTTTTTTGGTTTTTCGAGACAGGGTTTCTCTGTGTAGCTTTGCGCTTTTCCTGGAGCTCACTTGGTAGCCCAGGCTGGCCTCGAACTCACAGAGATCCGCCTGCCTCTGCCTCCCGAGTGCTGGGATTAAAGGCGTGCACCACCAACACCCAGCGAATCATTTTTTTTTATTAAGAACATTTTTTTCATTCATTTTACACACCAATCAAAGATCCTCTCTTCCCTCTTCCCATCCCCCCCTCCTCCCCTTCCCAACCCACTCCCCCACTCCCCTCCAGAAGAAGGCAAGGCCCCCCATGGGGAGGCACATCCGGTAGAGGCAAGTCCAAGCCCTTCCCCCTGCCTCAAGGCTGCATGAGGTGTACCATCATAGGTAGTGTGCTCCAAAAAGCCCCATCATGCACCAGGAATGGAGTCTGATTCTACTGCCAGTGCTGATTGGCTTGAACTTGATGTTACCATCAATACTCTATTACCATGGACACCACACATTGACTATAGGCAATAGAAAAATCAAGTTGGTACTGACCTGGTAAATTCTTCCATGCTGGCTAGCTTTCATAGTATAAGAAGATGCTTGGCAGACTACTGGGGAGAAAAGCCATCAACAGTATCGTCCAGCTGTGAACTCTGTGAGCCACAAAAATGACAGGATTGGCCAAATACATTGGTTGATACAAGAGTGGCATGAGTGCTATTGGGTTAGTCAATAGATTCAAGGCCTATTCCACAAGAAAGAATTAATGCCTACTACTATAAGCCTGGCCAAGAACCCATGCTTGGGGGGGCAGTTATACATGGGGGGTTATAATCCTCATAACTCTGTTTTGCTAAATGGACACAGTGTAAAACTCCTACATCCTTGTCCTTGCACCAATAGAGAAATACAGCTCTCATCTCTCCTCAGAACAGATTTTATGAAGCAGATAATGATGGATATAGAGACTCACAACTCCACAAAGTGCATTGTCTAAATGACGATGGAATTCTAAGCCGCAAATGAGAGATCTATAACAGTTTTCCCCATCACAAGGCTCAGGAAACATCATGGAAGATGGGGAGGAAAGATTTCATAAAAGCCAGAACTTGGGGAAAATTGATATGAAATAATATCTTTTGGCCATAAAATGACAGAGCCAGTACACTTATAAACTCATTGAAAATATTTTAAAATGTAGAAGTCATAGAGAGAAATCTAAATTACAATAAATTTTCATAGATAAACACACAAATGTAATTTTTCTATGGATCGTTCAACATGTCTCTCTAATAAATGTGTACTTGCTTATATTTTAGCCCAGGCATACAATTTGATAAAATTCTGTTTATGTATGATATGCATGTTTTATATATTATTAAATATTCTAAAAATGATATTTAATATTACAGACCATTATATTTTATAATTTTAATTACTTAATTTGTCACATACCATTGGGCCTTCTCAAAGTTTATTGCAGTAACAGTCTTTTGACTGACATCCTTATGTTCCTCAAAGACTGAAATAGGCTATTCATTGAATGTGTGATGGATGGTCTTTGCACAACTGACTCAGACTCTACTGCTGACTATAGAGAAACAGACACTTTTTACAGTTCAAAGGAAAAAAGGTCAGGGATTTCATGATGGCAGAAATCAGGACCAAATGTAAGCTTTCAGGTTGTAAGAGGTCAGGGACTCAGGAAGAGTTTAGATTAGGGAAGCCAAGAGTCTGTCAAAGGAGCTAAGTGTCATAGTTAGACAATTTAAATAAAAAGAATCTTAATGTGTAATCTGCTTTAATCCCATTCATTAGCATCATGTGTCTGCTTCATTCTTGTACATTTTACAATTTCTCACATACCAGTAAAGTACTACTACTCACAAAATTATTAGCACAAAATTAAAATCATCCTTGATATGTCTCTTTCCTTTACAGTCACCATTTATTCATATTCCATCAGTAAACACAGTTGACCTAAATCTATTCTGACTCTATCATATAAATTTCCATCATTGCCAGCCTTCAGAAAGATATTATCATCTTGTTTTTCATAGATACCACAGTCTTCCTAACCACTAGTTCGCCTTTACCCACCAACTTGGTTTAAATGTTAATTTCTCTCCATCCAACAATCAGAGAACACAGTAGTGGAAAGAGTGTGACAGTTCTGTTTAGCTTTCCCATCATACCTCAGTGCCCTGGACCCCTCTGTCTGCCTGACAAGGTTCCTGTGATTAGTTCCTACTTCTTTTTTTCTTCTGCATCATATTATCATGTTTTCCACACCCAGCTCTGTTTCCTAGTCCACACAGAATGGCTCTTGAATTTCCTCAGTTTTGTTCTTACCTTACCTTTGGCTATAATGTTCTTCTGTCCAGGGCTGAGGTTCCTGAGCACACATCTAATCTTCAGCCTCCATTTACAACTGTACAATTAGTCCTCATTATACCCTTGGTCTCTAGTCTTCTATCCCTCCTTTATATTCTTCATGGCACTATTTCCAACAAGATATTATGTCACATCTTCACAATTTGTTCAGTTGCTCATGTTGTCCAGAGTAACATGTTCCACAGATTTATTAACTGTGTCTTAGTTCTTTTACTCCAATAATATATTTTTATTGAATTAAAAGACTTATTTAATAACTAGGCTTTCCCTATAGTTTTTATATTGCCCTTTAGGGAAGATTTTATGGAAGATTTTTACAAACTTTCACAGGTATGATTTCTATCAGGTTCAGAGTAACTGGGTTTATGTTGAGGTCTTTGATCCACTTGGACTTAAGTTTTGTGCATGTTGGCAGATATGGATCTATTTGCATTCTTCTACATGTTAACATCCAGTTATGCCAGCACCATTTGTTTCTAAACAGTTGTTATATCACAATGCACACACTCAGACTCACATGCTCAGTTTCTCAGAAAAATGGTAATCAATCTTCCTCAAGACTCAACTATACCACTCTTGGGCATATACCCAAGGAATGCTCAATCATACTACAGGGACACATGCTCAACTATATTCATAGCCGCATTATTCATAATAGCCAGAACCTGGAAACAACCTAGATGCCCCTCAACTGAAGAATGCATTAAGAAAATGTGGTACATATACACAATGGAATACTACTCAACAGAGAGAAATAATAACATCATGAAATTTGCAGACAAATGGATGGAATTAGATAATATCCTGAGTGAGGTAACCCTGATTCAGAAGGACAAACATGGTATGTACCCATTCATAAGTGGATACTAGAAGTAAAGCAAAGGATAACCAGACAACAATCCACAACTCCAGTGAAGCTAGCTAACAAGGAGTACCCAAAGAGGGATGCATGTGCTGTGGAATGTTCTGTATGTTAAATGTGTTGCTCTGATTGATTAATAAATAAAACACTGATTGACCAGTAGCCAGGCAGAAAGTATAGGTGGGACAAGGAGAGAGGAGAATTCTGGGAAGTGGAAGGCAGAGGCAGAGAGATACTGCCAACTGCTGCCATGAAAAGCGAGATGTAGGGTACCAGTAAGCCACAAGCCATGTGGCAACTTATAGATAAATAGAAATGGGTTAATTTAAGATATAAGAACAGTTAGCAAGAAGCCTGCCACGGCCATACAGTTGATAAGTAATATAAGTCTCTGTGTGTTTACTTGGTTGGGTCTGAGCGGCTGTGGGACTGGCAGGTGAGAGAGATTTGTCCTGACAGTGGGCCAGGCAGGAAAACTCCAGCTATATGCATGGATCATCCTGGGAAAGAGAAACAGATGAGATCTCCATGAGTGAACTTGGGGTAAGGGGTGAGCAATGGAGGGTAGGGGATGGGGGATGAGAACATAAAGGAATGGTCGAGCTGGAACAGCGATGGAGTGGGAAAGTAATGAAAGAGTTACCATGATAGAGGGAGACATCATGGGGATAGAGTGAAACCCAGTGCTAGGGAAGGTGCTAGGAATCCCCAAGGATGACCCCAGCTTGGATTACTAGAAATAGTGGAGAGGGTACCTGAACTGAACTGGCTTGCCCCAGTGATCAGATCTGTGAATACCCTGTCATCATAGAACTTTTCTCCAATGACTGATGGAGGCAGATGCAGAGATCCACAGCCAAACACCAGGCAGAGCTCCAGGAGTCCAGTAGGAGAGAGAGAGAGGAAGGATTCTATGAGCAAGTGGATCAGGATCATGATGGGGAAACCTGAAGAGATGACCAAACCAAACTAGTGGGAACTCATGAAACTTGGGTCAATGGCTGTGGAGCCTGCATGGGACTGGTCTAGGCCCTCTGCTTGGCGAAGCAATTGTGTAGCTTGATGGGCTTGGGGGACCCCCAGTGGTAGAATCCATCCCTGGTGCATGATGGGGCTTTTTGGAGCACACTACCTATGATAGGACACCTCCTGCAGTCTTGAGGCAGGGGAAGGGCTTGGACTTGCCTCTTCTGGATGTGCCTCCCCATGGGAGGCCTTGCCTTCTTATGAAGGGGAGTAAGGATGGATTGGGAGGGGGAGGCTGCAGGGGGCAGGAGGAGGCAAGAGGAGGATCTTTGATTGATGTGTAATATGAGTGAAAAAATTTTCTTAATTAAAAAAAACAACCAGACTCACATGCATGGTTAAAATATATTATAGAATAGTGCTCACCTAAGTTATTTGCTAGACTGGTCACCAGAGTAGACCAGTCCAGGCACTTTGTCCAGTGACAGATGGAGGCAGATACAGAGATCCATGGCCAGGCACCAGGCTGAGTTCTGGGAATCCAATTGATGAGAGAGAGGAGAGATACTTCAGGCAGGGACGTTGAGATCATGATGGGAGGATGTGCAGAGATGAAGGATGGACCACACTAGTGGAAACCCATGAACTTTGGACTGGTGGCTGTGGAGCCCCCATCGGACTGGACTAGGCCCTCTGGACACGGAAGATGGTTGTTTGGCTCGAACTGTTTGGGGGACACCCAGGCAGGGGGATCAGGATCTGTCCCTGGTGCATGGGCAGGCTTCTGGGAATCCGGTGCCTGTGGTGTGACACCTTGCACAGTCTTGGTGCAGTGGGAAGGGGCTTGGACCTGCCTAGGCTCAGTGTGCTGGGCTCTGCTGACTCCCCATGGGAGACCTCGATTTGGGGGATGTGGGGATGTGGGGTGGCTTGGGAAAGAGGGTTGCGGGGTGGAAAGAGGGGGGGGAGTCTGTGGATAGCATGAGGAGTGAGTAGAAAATTTCTTAATAAAGAAAAAAATTCACAAAAAAGAATAGTGCTCAGGCTTATGATGCACACAGTCTGTTTTCTTTTCTTCTGTTCTAATGTATTATTTATAAATTTGATTTTACCACCACGTAATGGGTTATAACTATCACCTAGGGCTTTGTTGGCTGCACCCTGTCAAGGGAGTTATAACCAGAAATAGGTATTTATATGAGCATCTGTGTAGAAATAAGAGGTTACTGACATATCAAAAAGTACTTAATATATAAAATTTGTTTTATGTCATATTAACAATTAAAATATAATATAAATTGAGCAAAGTATTTTCTAGAACTTAAGACTTTGTCTTTTTTGTTTTGAGTTAGTTATTTATTTATTAGTTTGTTCACTTATTTATTTTGTGATAGTGTCTCTTTATGTCATTATGTAGCTCAAGAAGCTGATCTGAACTTACTCTGTGGCCCAGAACATTCTTAACTCCACAGCAATCATCCCTCAGCACCCTAGGGTTGGGATTATTATACCATACCTGGGGAGAACTTTGCCTTTCTATTCAACTAGCAATTTCAATTCAGATACTGCCTTGGCCTTAAGAGATATTTTTATTTTTAAAAACTAGGCCAACCACAAAAATTAGCTAATACTAAAATAAAAATAATGGAACCAAATATTTTCAGGCAGGGAAAACTATTTTTAAAATTTAAAAAATGTTTGTTTTTGTCAATAAAATGTATGTAATAAAAACTCAAAAGCAAATTTTAGCTCTGAAACTTTCCTTTGAATTAT